>PVHX01009115.1:0-78632 GCA_004024805.1 Geosciurus inauris
ACATTCAGATCAAGGAGAGAATCTTAAAAGCCACAAGAGAAAGAAATCAGATTACATATAGGGGGAAGCCAATTAGGATCACTGCAGACTTCTCAACCCAGACCCTGAGAGCAAGAAGATCATGGCAAAACATATACCAAGTGCTAAAAGACAGTGGATGCCAACCAAGAATCTTATATCCAGCAAAATTAAGTTTTAGTTTGAGGATGAAATAAAAACCTTCCACAATAAACAAAAATTAAAAGAATTCATAGCAAGAAAGCCAGCACTACAGAACATTCTTGATAAAATATTTTCCATGAGGAGGAAATGATAAACAACAATGAAAACCTGCAGAGGGAGGAGCTACATGAAAGGCCAATCAAAGGAGAAACCCAGTCAAGTTAAAAACTAAGAATAAGCCAAAATGTCTGGAAATACAAACCATGTCTCCATAATAACATTGAATGTTAATGGCATAAACTCAGCAATTAAAAGACAGACTGGCATATTGGATTTTTAAAATAGACCCAACAATATGCTACCTCCAAGAGACTCATCTCATAGAGAGAGACATTCACAGATTGAAGGTGAAAGGATGGAAAAAATTTATCACTCACATGGACTGCGTAAACAAGCAGGAGTTTCCATCCTCATTTCAGATAAAGTGGACTTCCAAACAAAGTTAGTGAAAAGGGATAAAGAAGGTCATTTCATACTGCTCAAGGGAATCATACATCAACAAGACATAACAATCTTAAATATCTATGCACCAAACAATGGGGCAGCCATGTTCGTCAAACAAATCCTTCTCAAATCCAAGAACCAAATAGATCCCAATGCAATAGTATTGGGTGACTTTAACACAACTCTCTCACCACTGGACAGACCTTCCAAACAAAAACTAAACAAGGAACCTGCAAGACTTAATAGAACAATCAATGGTCTAGACTTAATGGATATATATAGAATATTCCATCCTTCAACAAGCAAATACACGTTTTTCTCAGCAGCACATGGATCTTTCTCCAAAATAGATCATATGCTATGTCACAAGTCTTAGTAAATACAAAAAAAATAGAGATACTACCCTGCATTCTATCCGACCATAATGGACTGAAACTATAAATTAATAACAGCTTTAAAAAAGAAGCCACTATAACACCTGAAGACTCAATAATTTGCTATTGAACAATGCATGGGTAACCGAAGACATCAGGGAAGAGATAAAAAAATTCTTGGAGGTAAATGAGAACTCTGATACAGCATACCAAAATCTCTGGGACACTATGAAGGCAGTGCTGAGAGGAAAGTTCATTGCATTAAGCTCAGATATTCAAAGATGTAAAAGTCAACAAATCAATGATTTGACACTACAACTCAAAGCCCTAGAAAAGAAGAACAAAGCAACACCAAAAGAAGTAGAATACAGGAAATAATTAGAATCAGAGCTGAAATCAATGAAATTGAAACTCAAGAAACAATCCAAAAAATTGATAAAACAAAAATCTGGTTCTTCAAAAAAATAAACAAAATTGACAAACTCTTAGACACCCTAACAAAAAGAAGGAGAGAGAAAACCCAAATTACCAAAATTTGTGATGAAAAAAAAAAAAACACCACGACAGACCCTGCTGAAATACAGAGGATAATCAGAAACTATTTTGAAAACTTATGTTCCAGTAAATTAGAAAACCCTGAAGACACCAACAAATTCCTAGACACATATGACCTACCTAAACTGAACCAGGAGGTCATTCATGACTTAAACAGATCAATTATATGCAAGGAAATAGAAGAAGCCATCAAGAGCCTTCCAATCAGAAAAGCCCTGGACCAGATGGATTCTCAGCCAAGTTCAACAAGACCTACAAAGAACAACTAACTCCAATACTCCTCAAATTATTCCACGAAATAGAAAGGGAAGGAAGCCTTCTAAAGTCATTCTATGAGGCTAGTATCACCTTGATTCCAAAACCAAACAGAGACACGTCAAAAAAGGAAAGTTTTAGACCAATATCCCCAATGAATATAGATGCAAAAATTCTCAATAAAATTTTGGCAAATCGCATTCAAAAGCATATAAAAAAAATAGTGCGCCATGATCAAGTGGGGTTCATTTCAGGGATGCAAGGCTGGTTCAACATACGGAAATCAATACACTTAATCCATCACATCAATAGACTTAAAGATAAGAATCACATGATTCTATCAATTGACGCAGAGAAAGCATTTGACAAAATACAGCACCCTTTCATGTTCAAAACACTAGAGAAACTAGCGATAGTAGGAACATACCTTAGCATTGTTAAAGCAATATATGCTAAGCCC
Source organism: Geosciurus inauris (assembly GCA_004024805.1). Classification (NCBI taxonomy): domain Eukaryota; kingdom Metazoa; phylum Chordata; class Mammalia; order Rodentia; family Sciuridae; genus Geosciurus; species Geosciurus inauris. The sequence continues at coordinate 2,311 of PVHX01009115.1, forward strand.
AAGGCCAACATCATCCTAAATGGAGAAAAATTGGAAGCATTCCCTCTAAAAACTGGAACAAGACAGGGATTCCCTCTCTAAACACTCTTATTCAATATAGTCCTTGAAACTCTAGCCAGAGCAATCAGACAGACAAAGGAAATTAAAGGGATATGAATAGGGAAAGAAGAACTCAAACTATCATTATTTGCAGACGACATGATTCTATACTTAGAGGATCCAAAAAGTTCCACCAGAAAACTTCTAGATCTAATAAATGAATTCAGCAAAGTTGCAGGATATAAAATCAATATCCATAAATCAAATGCATTTCTATACATCAGCAATGAGTCCTCTGAAAGAGAAATTAGAAAAACCACTCTGTTCACAATAGCCTCCAAAAAAATAAAATACTTGGGAATCAATCTAACAAGAGTGGTGAAAGACCTCTACAGAGAAAATTACAAGACACTAAAGAAAGAAATTGAAGAAGATCTTAGAAGATGGAAAGACTTCCCATGTTCCTGAATAGACAGAGTCAATATTATTAAAATGGCCATACTACCCAAAGCACTATACAAATTCAATGCAATTCCAATTAAAATCCCAGAGTCCTTTCTTATAGAAATAGAAAAGGCAATCATGAAATTCATTTGGAAAAATAAGAGACCCAGAATAGCCAAAGCTATCCTGAGCAAGAAGAGTGAAGCAGGAGGCATCACAATACCAGAACTTAAACTTACTACAAAGCTATAGTAACAAAAACGACATGGTACTGGCACCAAAATAGACATGTAGACCAATGGTACAGAATAGAAGACACAGAGAGTAATGCACATAAATACAGCTATCTCATACTAGACAAAGGTGCTAAAAACATTCATTGGAGAAAAGATAGCCTTTGCAACAAATGGTGCTGGGAAAACTGGAAATCCATTTGCAATAAAATGAAACTTAACCCCTATTCTCACCATGCACAAAACTCGACTCAAAGTGGGTCATAGACCTAGGAATTAGACCAGTGACCCTGCGTCTAATTGAGGGGAAAGTAGGCTCAAATCTCCATCACGTTGGATTAGGCCCCGAATTCCTCAACAAGACTCCAAAAGCACAAGAAATAAAAGCAAGAATCAATAAATGGGATGGACTTAAACTAAAAAGCTTCTTCTCAGCAAAAGAAACTATCAATGAGGTGAACAGAGAGCCTACATTCTCAGAGCAAATTTTTGCCACACACACATCAGATAGAGCACTGATCTCCAGGATATATAAAGAACTCAAAAAACTTAACACCAAAAACACAAACAACCCAATCAATAAATGGGCTAAGGAGCTGAATAGAAACCTCTCAGAAGAAGATATACAATCAATAAATATATATATGAAGAAATGCTCATCATCTCTAGCCATTAGAGAAATGAAAATCAAAACTACGCTCAGATTTCATCTCACACCAGTCAGAATGGCAGCTATCCAAAATACCAGCAACAATAAGTGCTGGCGAGGATGCAGTGAAAAAGGTACACTCAAACATTGCTGGTGGGACTGCACATTGGTGCAACCAATCTGGAAAGCAGTATGGAGATTTCTTAAAAAACTTGGAATAGAACCACCATTCGATCCAGCTATCCCACTCCTTGGCCTATACCCTAAAAATTTTAAAACAGCACACTACAGTAAAGCAGCCACTTCAATGTTTATAGCAGCACAATTCACATTTGTAAAACTATGGAAGCAACCCAGATGCCCTTCAATAGATGAATGGATAAAGAAACTGTGGTACATCTACACAACGGAATATTATTCAGCAATAAAAGAGAATAAAATTATGGCATTTGTAGGCAAATGGATGGAACTGGAGAATATTATGCTTAGTGAAGTAAGCCAATTCCAAAAAACCAAATGCCAAATGTTCTCTCTGATTAGTGGACAATGATACTTAAGAGGGGTGGGAATGGGGAACATAGGAAAAATGGAGGAACTATGGATGTGGTAGGGGGCAGGTGGGAGGAAGGAAAGTGAATGGGTATAGTAATGATGGTTGATTGAGATTGTCATCACTACCCTTGGTGCATGTATGAAGACACAAATGGTGTGATTCTATCTGGAAAAATTGAGTTCTATATATGTACTATGACTTGAAATGCATTTAAATAAAATAATTAAATTTTAAAAAAATTCAGTATGAGGGGGTTCCTTCCTCCATAACTTCCCTATGGGGTGAAACTTAGCCTCTTCACGGTCACACCCACTTCGAACTCCTTGTCATTCCATGGCACATTCTGCCTGGATTTTCTAGATGTCAGCCATTGCACAAAAATTTACATTTGATTAAAGTGGAAAATAATAATAACCATAGTGGCTATTATTTATTAAATAGTTAACTGTGTCTGAAGCCTGTGAAAATTCCTTATGCTATGCATTATGACCTCATTTAATCTTTTTTTTTTAATATTTTTTTAGTTGTAGATGGACACAATGTCTTTATTTTATTACTTTGTATGTGGTGCTGAGGATCGAACCCAGGGCCTCACGCATGCAAGGCAAGTGCTCTACCACTGAGCTACAATCCCAGACCCCTCATTTAATCTTTATAACAAGTCTGTCTTCGTGCCTGCCCCATGGTACAGACGAGAAAGAGTTCAGATGACTAAGAACATGGTAGAGTCCGTCTAGAACTAAAATTGTGGCGCTCAGAGCCTTAACTCCTAACCTACAGACTGCACTGCTGCACTTTGCTAGAATTCCCCTGGAAAAATTCTGCTCATTCCTCTAGACACACTTACCATGCCAGCTCCTTGCTGAAAGATGCCCTCGCTCCCGCGGCCTTGCCAGTCCATCTCAGCTTCCCATCACTCACTCCATCCCCACGCATGCCTCTTTCATTTTTAGTAATTATCTCTCTGTCCACTTGATTATAACATCCCATTTCACAACCGTGTTTCTTACAGCATCTAGCAAAGTGCCTCATGTGGATGCAGCACTTGGTATTAAGTTCTGAATTCTCCCTTTGCCATTCCTTCATTCATTTAAAATTCAATAGATTTGCTACAGAAGAGGGCAGCTTTACAATCTTCTCCCCAAGTCCCAGAGCAATGGTTCCCAACTATGTCAAATAGAGCTGTCTTAATTATTTCACTCATCTTTTGACTGTCGGTTATTGAAAACCCTTTGGAGGAAAAGTCTCCACAGGATTTTTGACAGATTGTGACAGAGGAAAGGACAGGGCCCAAGTTTATGCCAAGACCTTGGAATAAGGTGACTATGCCCAATTCTATCCACTTCTGATTTCAATAGGTGATGGCAGTGGTTGGGATTTTAGAAGAGAGAACAATTTCACAAATGTGAAATTCAACATTTACTTGCTCATATCAGAGATGCATCCAAAAGCAGGATCTGTAAGGGAAAAGAGGTGAAGCTGAGCATCTTCCATCTACCAACCCTACACTAGGTGTTCAACATATATAATACGATAGCTACATCTCACAAAAACCCTAAGAAATATCTGTTGTAATTTCTCTTGGTTGTATAATTCCATAGGCCATCTCTTCCCATTAGAGCAGAACTGTTCAAACTACTTCAAAGTTTATGGACATATTATTTGGGGGTTCGGGGAAGCATAATGCAGTAAACATGTGGGGGATGTGCATTTTATGTTATTCAGTTCAACAGATTTTTTAAATCTTTCATGTACTAAACACTGCTGTTTAAACAAGGCAAGTGCTCTACCACTTGCCTTGGGAATATTCCCAGTGGGAATAAACAATGAACAGAATACACAAGATCACAGCTATTATGAAGCTTGTATTATAGAAGGAGGACAAAATGCTTTGATTAGTGATAGGACTGGGAGTAGATAGATCAAAATTTTCAATGTTGATCAAGAGTTTTTTTATCCAATAAAAATTAATGTTTCCACATGAAACATAATACCATGAAATATATCATTAATATATCATATAGGATTTTATATATAGTCTGTAATATTTTTAGTTCTCTTTTTCACTTCAAGCATACTGACACCCTTTAATTCTTCTCCCTCAGTAGCCCCATGGCTAGCTGTCTCCCTTCCTGCAGGTCTCTGCTCAAAAACTGTCCTCTGTGGAAAAAATGAATGAATTAATTAATTAAATACACTTATTTTTAAAGTTATCCTCTGTGTTAGTTTTCCAGTATTGTGACAAAATACCTGAGAAAATCAACTTAAGGAGGAAAGATTTATTTTGGCTCATGGTTTCAGAGGTTTCAGTCCAAAGCCAGCTGGCTTCATTGCTTTGGGCCTGAGGTGAGGCAGAACATCGTGGCAGCTGGAGCATGTGGCAGAGGAGGCCACCCACCCCATGGTGATCAGGAAGAAGAAAGAGGGAAAGGGGTCAGGAACAAAATAGAGTCCCTTAGGGTATACTCCTAAGTATCCCCTGCCTTTGAGTAGGTCCCACCTGCTCTGGTTTCTACTACCTCTCAGTAGCCCACTCAGCTGTGAACTCAAGGATGGATTAATCCACTGATGAGAGCAGAGCCCTCAAGATCCAATCACTTCCCCAAAGTCCCACCTCTGAATGCTGCTGCATTAAGCACCAAGCCTTCAACACATGAGCCTTAGGAGAACATTCCAGATTCAAACCATAAAACCCTCTCTGATGAGTAAAGAAACCCTCCTTGAACCTCTCAGGAGGAAAGAGCAAACCCCACTTGCCAACAGTTCCTATATCCACCCTATTTTCTTTTTCTTCATAGAACATTCTACCAAATGTCATGTTTTAACTTTCCTTGTTCATCCACTTTCTGGTTGGGTTCATTTCATCAGCATCAGTTTCACAAGGGCATAGGCTTTGCTATGAAGCTCGCTGCTCCTGTAGCAACTAGCAGTCCTTGTTCACAGGAGTGCTGGACAAGTTGCTAGATGACTTGAGGAACATTAAAAATCACGGTTTCATCTACATACATTTTAGGGAGAAGAAACATAGACATGTAGAATATGTACTTGGTCCACAGACACTATTTGATTCCATTGTGAATTCTGGAGCCTCTTGGTGTTATTACTAAAGCCACTGAAAAAGAAAGCTGATGGGGCTGGGGCTGGGGCTGGCGGTCAGTGGCAGAGAGCTTGCCTAGCACGTGTGAGGCACTGGGTTCGATCCTTAGCACCACATACAAAAATAAGCAAATAAAATAAAAGCATGCTGTCCATCTACAACTACAACAAAATTTTTTGAAAGAAAGCTAAATAGAAGAGAGCTTTGTGCTCAGACTGAAAAGATTCTCCTTCTAGTCTTGGCTCTGGACTTGAAGACACATTTAACCTTAGTTTCACCATACACAAAACCAGGGAATTGGGGCTTTCTGGATTCCTTTCCTGCTCAGATTGTGTGATTCTGTGGACTACACCTTGCTTTTGGTATTCTCAGAAAAGCACATGTGGCCTGTTGACATAGAAGGGATTTGCAGGTTTAAAAGCTTCCTGAACAAGAATTCAGAAACTCACTTTGGATTCTCAAAAGGTGGTTGTTGAAAAACTGCTGCTCCCAGTAATTATGGTTATTCAAATTTTTCATTATTATTATGCAGAAGAATAATTGTCATCTCTTACTTAGTGCCCACACTTTAGGAACTTAGTTAAAAGGGAAAAAAATCTAATTACAGGGTGCAGATATTTGCATAAATTGATGGATTTCAGGCTTACATTAAGGTAGCAACAGTGTAAAGCCAGGAAGATTAGGTTCCTCTTGATTTCATTTTTATTTTCTTTTAATCTAGTTAATTGTTTTAAATGGGCTAATGAAGAAGCATGATCTTTTCTCCTTCACTCAGCCACCTAGCTGTCCATCTCAGCCACTGGGAGACTATTATTTAGTGAAAACTTATTATTATAACATAACCATGCAAATTTTAGAAGATGATTGAAACATATCTAAATTCTGGTTCTGCCATTCACTTACTTTGTAACCTAAAATGGTCTTCCTATTTTCTCTTACTTAACCTTAAGCATCTTGGGTTTCTTTTTAATGGAAATAAAAATCAATTGAAATGCAAGCCAGTTCACAAAGGAATTTTCCTAAGATAATAAACTAAAATGTGTGAAACACTGGGCATAAGCTTGTCACTGAACGTTCCTTTTTCTTCCTTTCCCATGTTCATGTACTCAGGGAAGTAGATCCTATGGGGAAACACATGAATCATGTTCAAAGCTGACTACCCTTGCAAAGGAGAAATGGCTTCAGAATACCTCTTTACTGCTTGCTTCATCCCCTTAGTAAAATCTAAATATCCTATTTTCCCACACTAATACTTGTCACAAAAATTTGTTTCATTATAAACCCAGTAGAAAAGAACAATTTTTGCACACATACACATATACCCATTCATCTATATTCTTTTCAAAACAAAAGCAACAAATTATACCCAAGGGGTGAAAATGGTCCACCTGTGTATTTTCTTTGCTCTGTAATGCTTTGATTGTTATTTTTTCCATTACATTCATATACCTAAAAGTATTATTGCATATGAAATTCTGAGTTTCTGCTTTTTCTTGAAACATCAAAAAATGTAGCACATCCAGAAGTAAAACCTCACATATATGGTCAAATGAGGGAGCAAAGACCATTCAATGGGGAAAGGAAAGTCTTTTCAACAAATGTTACTGGGAAAACTAGATATCCACATGCAAAAGAATGAAATTGGACTCTTACCTTACACCATTTATAAAGATTAACACAAGCAGGGCAAGGTGGCATACACCTGTAATCCCTGCAGTTCAAGAGGCTGAGGCAGGAGGATTGCAAGGTCAAAGCCAGTCTCAGCAATTTAGCAAGGCCTTAAGCAACTTAGCAAGACCTAGTCTCAAAATAAAAACTAAAAAGTACTGGGGATGTGGCTCAGTAGTTAACCACCCCTTGGTTCAGTCCCCAGTACCAAAAAAAAAAAAAAGATTAATTCAAAATGAATCAAAGATCAAACATACAAGCTAAAACTACAAAATCCTTAAACAACATAGGGGAAAGGTTCTTGACTTTGAATTTGGCAATGATTTATTGGATATGATAGCAAAAGCATAGACAATGTTCACCAAAGTTCAAAATCAGGGTGAGAAGGCAACCTATGTAATGGGATAAAATATTTACAAATCATATATTCTGATAAAGGATGAGTATCCAGAATATATAAAGAATTCCTACAATTCAACAATAAATTGGTCAAAAAATAATCAAAAGACTTAGACATTTTTCTAAAGAAGATACACTAATGGCCAAGAAGCACATGAAAAGATGTTCAGCATCACTAATTGTCAGGATGTAAATAAAAACCACAATGACTCAAAAAAAATCAAATACTTGGGAATCAATTTAACAAAAGAGGTGAAAGACTTCTACAATAAAAACTACAGGACACCAAAGAAAGATATCATACAAGACCTTAGTAGATGGAAAAATCTCCCATGCTCTTGGACAGGCAGAATCAATATTGTCAAAATTGCCGTACTACCCAAAGCGCTATATTGATTCAAAGTGATTCCAATTAAAATCCCAACGTCACTCCTTATAGAAAGAGAAAAGGCAATCATAAAATTCATTTGGAAAAATAAGAGACCCAGAATAGCCAAAGCAATTGTTAGCAAGAAGAGTAAAGCAGGAGTCATCACAATACCAGACCTTAAACTATACTACAAAGCTATAGTAACAAAAACAGCATGGTATTGGCACCAAAAAATATACATGTAGACCAATGGTACAGAATAGAAGACACAGAGACAAACCCACTTAAATGCAGTTATCTTATACTAGATAAAGGTGCCAAAAACATACATTGGAGAAAAGATAGCCTCAACAAATGGTACTGGGAAAACTGGAAATTCATATGCAGCAAAATGAAACTAAACCCCTGTCTCTCACCATGCACAAAATTCAACTCAAAGTGGATCAAGGACCTGGGAATTAGAGCAGAGACCCAACGCCTAATAGAAGAAAAAGCAGGCCCAAATCTTCATCATGTTGGATTAGGCTTCAACTTCCTTAACAAGACTCCTAAAGCACAAGAATAAAATCAAGAATCAATAAATGGGATGGATTCAAACTAAAAAGCTTCTTCTCAGCAAAAGAAATAATCAATGAAGTGAATAGAGAGCCTACATTCTGGGAACAAATCTTTGCCACATGCACATCAGATAGAGCACTAATCTCCAGGATATATAAAGAAGTCAAAAAACTTAACACCAAAAAAAACAAACAATCCAATCAATAAATGGGCTAAAGAGCTGAACAGAAACTTCACAGAAGATATAAAATCCATCAACAGACATATGAAAAAATGTTCAACATCTCTGGCAATTAGAGAAATGCAAATCAAAACTACTCTAAGATTTCATCTCACACCACTCAGAATGGCAATTATCAAGAATACAAACAACAATACGTGTTGGCAAGGTTGTGGGGAAAAAGACACGCTCATACATTGCTGGTAGGACTGCAAATTGATACAACCAATCTGGAAAGCAGTATGGAGATTCCTTAGAAAACTTGGAATGGAACCACCATTTGACTTGGCTATCCCACTCCTTGGTCTATACCCAAAAGACTTTAAAATAGCATACTACAGTGATGCAGGCACTTCAATGTTTATAGCAGCTCAATTCACAATAGCTAAACTGTGGAACCAACCTAGATGCCCTTCAATAGATGAATGGATAAAGAAACTGTGGTATACATACACAATGGAATATTACTCAGCAATAAAAGAGAATAAAATTATGGCATTTGCAGGTAAATGGATGGGGTTGGAGAATATCATGCTAAGCGAAGTAAGCCAATCCCAAAAAACCAAATGCCGAAATGTTCTCTCTGATAAGTGGAATCTGATTTATAATGGGAGAAGGGACACAGGAAGAATGGAAGAAATTTGGTCAAAGGGGACAGAGGGGGAGGGAGTATGAGGACAGTAAATATGGTGGAATAAGATGGACATCATAGCCCTCGCTTCATGTATGACTGCATATATGATGTGATTCCACATCACATACAACCAGAGAAATGAAAAGTTGTGTTCCATCTGTGTACAATGAATCAAAATGCATTCTGCTATCATGTATACCTAAGTAGATAAATAAAATAAATAAATAGAGTTATGTTTACACTATAATATAGTCCATTAAACTACAATAGCATTATGTTGAAGAATGTGTCTACCTTAATTAAAAACACTTTATTACTTAAAAAAAAAAAAAAAGTTAACAGGCTCTAGTTAAATACAATTAAGTGTAAAATCTTAAAAAATTGATATTGAACAAATAAATTATTTCTCCCAAATTAAAAAAAAATAGACAATGAAATACCATCTTATACACTTAGCATGACTAGTACCAAAAAAAGAAAAGAAAAGAACAAATGTTGGTAAAGATGTGGAAAACATAGAACCCTTGTATGCTGTTGGTGGATATATAAAGTGGTGCAGCTGCTGAAATAGGTCCAACTCAGAAAGTCCATGTTCATATGTTTGCTCTCTTATGTGAATCTAGAAAAAAAATAAATAAGGTGAGGAAATGGGGAGATTTCATGGAAATGGAAGAAGGACCAGTGGAATAGAGGAAGAAGACAAGGGGGAGGAGGAGGACATGGAAAGGGGAGGTACTGAGGAATGAAATTGACCAGATTATGTTAGTATATTGCAGACATGTGCAATATGTAACAATGAATCCCACTATTATGTGTAATTATAATACAAAATAAAAAATTAAATTAAAAAAAATTAAATCCAAAAGAATGGTGCAAATGCTATGGAGAACAGTACGGAATCACTCAAAAAAGTAAAAATAGGATGGACATATGTCCAGTAATTCTACTTCTGGGTATACATTCAAAAAAAAAATGAAAGCAAAGTCTCAAGAGATATTTGCACATCCATGTTCATAGCAGCAGTTTTCACAGTAGATAAAAAGTGAAAACAACCCACATGTCCATCAGTGGATGAATTTTTTGAAATGGTATATACATACAAGGAAATGTTGTTCTGTCTTTAAAATGAAGGGAATTCTGACACATGCTATATGAATGAACCTTGAGGACCTTAAGATAAAGGAACTGAGTTGAAAAAGAAAAACACTATATTAATCCATTATGTGACTTACAGAGAGCTGTCACATTTGTGTAGGGACAGAGAGTGAGAGGGTAGATGCAAAGACTTGGGGAGTAGAAGGAAGAGGACGTTTTGGTTTAATTGGTATCAAACTTCAGTTTTGCGAGATGAGACGATTTCTGGAGATGGGTTGCACACCAGTGTGAATGTACTTAACACTACTGACCCGTACACTTAAAATGGTTAAAATGGTAAGTATTATGCAATCAGCATTTTACCAAAAACAATTTTTGTACATTTAAAAAAAAATAAAAGATCTGGCAATAATTAGTCCTTAAGGACATTCATTCTATAGTTTAGCAAAGTCATATCTATCCTGATGCCCAACCTGCCTACCTGACTATTGTTAGCATTGATTTTGTGCCCCAGGCTCAGAACCAGATCCTCACATTAAATGTGTGGACTGGTGTGGACTGGTGAGGAGAATCGTGAGTTCAAAGTCAGCCTCAGCAATGGGGAGGTGCTAAGCAACTCGGTAAGACCCTGTCTCTACATAAAACACAAGATAGGGCTGGGGATGTGGCTCAGTGCCCCTGAGTATAATCCCTGGTGCCAAAAAAAGAAATGTATGGACTGGCCGTTTGTCTTTCTCTATCTGGTGCTGCAACACTCTACCCAGGCAGCAAAGGCTACTGTGCACATTCTTCCTATCCTGGTCAAGTCAACGTCTCAAGAGGCAACGTCTCAAGAGGCCACCTCTGGCCATTCTATTTAAAATTGCAAATTCCCACTGTGCCTTCAACTGCTCCTTTTCCTTTATCTACTGTTTTCCTTCACACTCGGTATCAAATCTTGACGTATTATTTGTGTAACTTTTTTATTTGTTTTTCTTACTCCCCTCACCCATCGCTATCCAATCATTACATAAGATCCATGAAGGGAAATATGTACGTCTCTCTTCTTCACTGCTAAATTCCCAGCAGCTGGAACAGAATCTGGGGCATGGTACAGGCCCAGTAAATTTTTAGTGAACAAAAGTATGCACCAATCAATCAATAGGTGACAAACAGCAGCAAACTATATGATTGTGCATGCATGAGAGAGAGAAAGAGGGAAGGTGTATATGTGCTTGTATGTTGAAATAACAGGCCACGAAATATCAACCAAGTATTTACACTAGCAGGTAAATCTGTCATACTCTGTAGGAAGAAATACTCATTTTCCACCTCCCTGAGTATAAGAGTTTCACGACTGCCAGGGAGCTCAGGACCTCAAACGTCAGGTCTGTGCTTGAGTCAAGATAATCAAGCTCCTGTTGCTTAAGAGAAGACCCAGGAGTGATACTAAAAGACCAAGTGAGGTTCTTGAGGTTGGACGCTGGCTCGTGGGGATGACACCAGAGATGAGCTCCGGCTGTGACGTAGCAGCAGAGTCCTCAGCCTCACCAGCACTATTTAATCCCTGTAGCAATGAACACATGCCTTCTGCACAACCCATTCTCAGTGCTTTCAAATCAGATTTAACTAACAAAAGGTGAGAAGTATAAAATGTTTTCTAGATAATGCTATCTGCCCCCCTCCTTGGGAAATTGAGAAACAGAAGGGAGGGAAGTGAAGACTTACCCGAGACCCACACGAATCACACACATCACTTTCTCTTTGTCTTGTCCAAAACCCACTCCTAGCCGGGCACGGTGGCTCACGCCTGTAATCCCAGCACTTAGGGAGGCTGAGACAGGAGAATCGCGAGTTCAAAGCCAGCCTCAGCAACGACGAGGCGCTAAGCAACTCAGTGAGACCCTGTCTCTACATAAAACACAAAATAGCGCTGGGGATGTGGCTCAGTGGTCAAGTGCCCCTGAGTTCAATCCCCCGTACCAAAAAAAAAAAAAAAAAAAAAAAAAACCACTCCTTCTTGGTACTGTTGCTGAGTTCTCAGTTAGGAAAGGGCTCTTCCTTCTACACCTAATTGACCATGGTTTGTTCATGACAGATTGTGTGTTCAAACTGGACTCTGGCAGGTATTTTTTAGTGAAATTACAATCAACTAGTAATTCTCTGAAATTATAGGTCACTAGTACACATTAAGAAATTTTGAAGATGTTCAACAGTCCCTGGAAGAAGTGGTAGACAGCTTAGCTTAGGCAAATAATTTGAGTTGTACATGTGCAAATGAACAGTCAGGAGTTGGCCTAGCTTATACACAGATGAAAGATATTGAGCAATAATTGTCAAATTATTTGATATTTGCAAAATCTTCTAGAGAACCACATGCATTGTGTCTTTTTGTTTGCGTTGTGTACATCTCCAAAATAAACATTCTCTTTCCTAAGAGAGAGATTCAATTTCCAAACTAGTTTATGTGCATAAACTGTTTTAAGGCACAAAAAATGATACAAAATTTTCCTTCTGCTAATTTAATTTTGCAATAAGGGATTGTTTAGAGAGTAGAAAATTGGGCAAGTCATTTTACTTTGGCACTAACAACACTGCAGGAATATATAAATAGGCAATGGCTAGCCGGATTCCTCACGTGCACAGAAGGTAGCAGGAAAGCCACCCACATTTAACAAGGCTTGGCTTTTCCCAGTTTCTCTCCCTTATTGGAGAGTCACCATGCTAATCTGACCTCATTAGAGATGCCACCTCTTTTATCCTTCTCTTCAACACAAGAGTTCCCCCAAAATTAATAATCCAGAGGACCTCTCAGGAAATCTATTTCATGGCAGGCTGTGTGTGTGTGGAAACACAGAAGCTTTCAACTTCATAATTCAGTGAAAGTTGATTGTAGTCAATGCTTTCTTTTAAAGAAACAAAGAAAATCACAGTTGATACATTTAATAAAAACGTACAGATTTGAGTCCAAAAACAGTGGTAACAGGCACCAACTGGAAATAAAGTCTTCTCTCTCTGTGCCACATTTAACATTTTCTGGGAAGTGTTCAGAATATTTTTAGAAAATCTGCTGTTAAAATGGATTCTCAACTCAGAGGGAAAATGTCCATGCAGAACACAATTTCAAAATGATATGGGCATTTTTTTAATGTGCTTAACTATTACAACAACCAGCACCTTCCCTTGGCCAAAGGGATTCTTTAAACCAAACTCTACCATTTGCATTGTGATAAATGTACCTGAATAACATTATATTCACATGGAATTCAGGTTGCAGATGTTCAGAGTGAGGGTCATCTAAGCATGACACTCTACTTTTTAACAAAATCCTCTTATTTCCTAACTGCAAATTTTATGACTTCTATACATATTTGTGGATAAAGATTTTAATCTACCTAGTTGGCTAAGGAATGAGCTGAACTGATTATTGGAAGATAATAAAAGTTATTCCTTTTACCAAGTTACCAGATGATTTGATTTTGTTACCTCATCGTGCTGAATTATTACAATAGTATCTAATCTACATGAGAGAATTTCCCTTTCTCTTTCATTTTTTTGAAGTTTGTAGTGGATATAAATAAGTCATTCTGTTTTATCAGTGAGTTTCTGTATAATACTCTCAAGCATTTCCTCTTTTTCTCTCTGCATTTTTCCAATTCATAGTGTATTTTATGAGGACTCAGTTGTGCCTGTTATAACTGTTAGCTCTCCAGAGTCTAACACAGTGCCTGATGCAAAGACTTTGTGTGCCACAATAGGGCCACACTTTCTATTCTCCTGTTGAGTAACACCATGTAGGTGATACCAATAGGTCAGAAATTGGCTTCAGAGCCCTGGGATTTGGGCAGAGGTGACAGAGGAGACATCCTATGTCTCTGCTTTAATCTGGGCATCTACATAAGGTATATATGAATTAAGAGTTCAAAGTTGAAAAAGAAAAGAATAAAATTATGTCATTTGGTGGAGAATGAATGGAACTGGAGAACATCATTCTAAGTGAGATTAGGCAGACTCAAACATCATTTATATGTTTTCTCTCAAATGTAGAAGCTAGAGAGGAAAAAGAGATCTTGCGAAAACAGAAAGGAGACCAGTAGAGTAAAGGAAGGGAATGGGGTAGGGCAGAGAAGAGGGGAGGAGGAGGTACTGGGGAAGGAAACTGGCCAAGTTATTTGTGTGCACATATTAATATATGACAATGAGTCTCGCTATTACGTATGATTATAGTGCTCATCATTTTTATAAAAAAAAAAGTTTCAGATTCATTAAAAAAAAAGGAGGAAGAAAAGAAAGAAGAAGTTTGGAGCCAGGCGTGGTGAAGCAAGCCTGTAATCCCAGCACTCTAGGAGGCTGAGACAGGAGAATCGTGAGTTCAAAGCCAGCCTCAACAACGGTGAGGCGCTAAGCAATTCAGTGAGACCCTGTCTCTACATAAAACACAAAAATAGGGCTGGGGATGTGGCTCAGTGGTCGAGTGCCCCTGAGTTCAATCCCTGGTACCAAAAAAAAAAAGTAGTTTGGGAAGCCCTAGAACACTTCAGATTCCATGTCTGTATTTTGGGGAGATCAAAATGCAATATTCCCTAACACTTTTCTCTTGTATGGATTGATCAGTCATTGGAGAGTTGAGACAGTGTAACTACTTTGTATCCAGTTCATTCTGAGTCAAGACATATGTCCCCATGTTCTTTAAAAGGAAATAATATTTATAGACCAGCTAGCAGCTGCAAATAAACATCATTTTCTTTCAAGAAAATGCATTTTAACATACATTACACTGTAAAAATGTATTAGACCATAAGTCTTTACTTTTCCCTGTGTACATATGAAGGGCATCAGCATAAATTAAGAGTGTGTTTATAAAAAATGTAGAACATGTGTAATAAAGACTGATGGAAGATTCAGAAACTTCTAATAGAAGCAGCAGAGGCAACATTTTGAACTTATTGAAAAAGCCAGAATTTATGCAATAGAACTACAGTATCCTTTTTGTAATTTTATGAGCAATGTTTTATAACTAATCAGTTTTTCAAGTATAGAAAATGTTAATTGTATAAGATTATAAGTGGATCAATAATATTCAGAATTAATGAAAGTGATTACTTTTCTAGAAAACTTTTCAATTAGTTGTTACAAGGTTTTCCACCTTGTAACTTTCTCTTTTTTCTAATAAAAGACATAATAGTGGTGGCACTATTCACTACTGAATTGGGTGGCAGTGGTGGAGGGCTATAGTTGTGAAGCCAGAATTAGACAGGCAGTCAGTGTAAATAGGTAAATTGAGTCAGGTAGGATCAAGGTGGCCAATGTGGGTCTGGGAAGTTGGAGAGGGTTTGAAATGCTAAGGCCTTCAGAGCACCTCCTCCGCCCTTATCAAGATAACCTGCCCCTGTGCCAATCTGTTGCTAAGGTAACCTGTCCTGGGGATTATCTCTCCCTACAAGGAGTTGTTAATTACACTCTCCTTCCTGCTCCGATCACTCCACCTGAGCCCTTCCCCCTATCCGCGTGCTTTTTCACTTTTTTGCCCATCCCACCAAACATCCTGGGCATAGTCATGTACATAGGAAGGAGAAAGAGAGCAGGAGAACAAAGGAAACCCAGGACATATAAAAAGGCAAAGCACCTGTACTTCTTGGGATACCAGGATACCAGCTATGGCCCCCTTCTCCCTCCTGGGAGAAGTCTATGTTGCCCCTTCTAAATAAACCCTGCTTAAATGCTTGCCTTGGTGTGCTTCTCTAATGTTCAAACTTCAACATGTGAAGGAGCAGAATTCATCACTGGTAACCAGCAGTATCAGTTGTAGGTGGTGGTGACAGTTGTGAGTGGTGCTAAGGGGTGGTGGCAGTTGGTGGGATGTGGTGGTAGTTGGGGGATGCTGTTGCTTCAATCTAGAAGATCCCCCAAAAGCTCACATGTTGAAGGTTTGGTCCCCAGTGAAGTAATGTCCTGAGATGGGGCTTTGGGGGAAGTGATTGGATCATGGAGCCTCTGACCTCATCGGTGGATTAATCCATTGATAGTTGGATGGACTGCTGAGAGGTGGTGGAAACTCTATGCAGGTGGAGATGACTGGAGGAAGCAAGTTACTAGGAGTGTGCCTTTGGGGACTACATCTGATCCCTGGCCTGTCCCTCCTCCATCCCCAGCCCTTCTCTGTCCCTTTCTCCCCACCTCCCTCCTTCCTGTCTGTCATGAGCTGAGCAACTATATCTTTCTGCCATGATGGACTGAAACCTGTGAAACCATGAGCCAAAATAAATCTTTCCTCTTCTAAGTTGTTCCTGACAGATATTTTGTCACACTGACAAAAAGCTATCTAACACAGGGGAGGCAGCAATGGTGAACTTGTGGGTAGTGGTGATAATGGAGGTGGTAGTTGTGGGTGGTGGTGGTGGTGGTAGCGAAGGAGGTGGTTGGGGGAGATGATATCTGTGGGCAGTGGCTGCTGTGGGTAGTGACGGTAGTGGTAACTGGAGAGGGTATTGTGGATAAATGGTGGTGAGGTAGAGGTGATCGTTATGAGTGGGGGTGGTAATGGAGGTGGCAACTTGGGAAGATGGCAGTGACGGTTGAGTGGCACTGGCTGTGTGTAGCAATGGTGATGATGTTAGTTGAGATGGGTAGTCATGAGGGGTGGGGGTTGGCGATGGTGGTGGTACTTGTTGGAGAAGGTGATGATTGTTGTGGGTAGAAGGAGTTGTGGGAGGTGACAGTTGTATATATCTGTCTGGGTGTGGGAGGAACACAGGCAGAGGTAATTATTCTTAAGGGAAATTTCTGTGATTGTCTTACACGATCCCATTACTAAATACATAACATGTATAGCCATTGTCTGATACGCTCAGAGGTAGTTTAACATAGCTAATCATGAAACAACACTGTCATTAAGATTATCTGGGTTTCCTTTTCTGTCAATTTGTTGCTGTTTGTCACCGAGGGAAACTCACCAGTGTGACAAGGGAAGCTGTGCCACTTCTCTGACAGTCACTTAACTACTATCACCTCTGTGCTTTCCATGTCATGGATGTTGTGTACGTGAGTGTGTGTGTGTGTGTGTGTGTGTGTGTGTGTGTGTGTTTGTGTGGGGGGGACCACTCTCCAATACCTTCAGCCCCTTCCTACCATCTTTCCCCATTCTATGCTAATAGACTGTGCTCTTGTCAAAGAGCACCCGTTTGTGACCTTTGGATCTGATTGGTCCAAGAGCGTATTTAAGTTTCTACACTTTCTGGAATAAAGGGTGTTTCTGCTTCTCACTCCGGTGTCCCTGCTTCTTGCTCCGGATGTTTCTGCATCTTGCTGGAGCAGAGCAGATTTTTACCTACACCGGGGTCTGGGTGAGTGACCCCACGGGTCACCACCACCATCCAGAGAGACCCCATATCATCTTCCTGGGGACCCCTCTCCCTCTCTCTGGACCCCAACTCATTGGGAAGGCCCACGTGGTGCCCAACCCCTTTTTAGCGATCCATGTGCGTGTGCACATATGTACATATATACTTAATTTAATCCTCACAAAATACATATGATTTCAACAGACATGCTTAGGATGAATGAATGGTATTGAACATTTTTCTGAAGGTCATTCAGTTAAGAGGTAAAGCTAAATTTAAAATTAAATCTGTCTGTCACTAAAACCTATTCTTATCCCTCCTGAGATATATAATTGGGGGACACAGTAGGGAGAGATAACTGCCCTTTGGGTTAGGAGTAGAGGGACCATGGTATAGACTATGTTTTCAAAAATATCTTTTTTTTCTTAAAATAAATAAATGAATGAAATGGGGCCACATTTAAATTTACTAGAGGGGAAAATGGATATGCTTGGGGAAGAAAAAAAAAACTGATCCTTCTCTTGAAGTAAGATAAGTAAAAAGAAAATGTTTTTAAGAAAACTGGAGAACTTGATGGAGGAGGAATATAACCCAGTACAAGGTGCTGTAGCTCCCAGTACCAAGGAACACTTGTATCATACGCTGCTCCTTTGCTTTTTTCCCCCCAATCCTTTGAATTGATGTGATTACGTTACCAGATACTCTGGTTCCATTTTGTTTCTTCCATTCCTTGCCTGTGTAATTTGAGCAAGTAATTTATACTTTCTGAACCATTGTTTTTCTTCTAGAATTTTGAAATAATCACAACTTCATAAGGTTACTTCAAAATTAAGTGACATATGTATCATTCCTAAGTACTTAACATGTATAGGCAACAATAATGCACTTTCACATGCATTATCAGCATTGATTCATTCATCAAATGATCTATTGAGCAACTCTATGTGTCAGTCACTGTGTTAAGTGCTAAGATACAACACAAAGGGAACAGATGACAACCTACGTCTTTGTGCAGCCAACATGTCAGCTAGATGAGATGAACAATAAAACAAATATGTAAGATATATCAAATGTTAAATGGTGGGAATAATGTTAAATGAAGGTGAAAAGAGCAGAGAAGGAAACTGAGGAGTGTCCACATGGAGGAGGGAGTTTCCATTTTAAGTTGGGTAGCTAGGAAAGCACTCACTCAGAATCTGGCATAGAAGAAAGACCCAAAGAAAGAGAACAAGCCAGGAAAACACACAACAGAAGAGTAATCCAGGCATAGGGAAGATCAAAAATTAGTACCCATGAGAATGTACTGCTGTGTTTCTGGATCAACAGGGAAGTCACTATGATGTGAGTAGGGTAGGAGAGAATTTAGAAAAAATAAGATCAGAGGGAATGGGGCTGGAGGAGGGGAAGATCAGGTAAGAGCTGGCAGGCCACAGTCTGGGCTTTGGTAACCACTCAGACATGAGAGCCTTTAGTGTTTCAGACAAAGCAGTGATGTTATGGCTTATGTCTGAGGTGCTGAATTAAAAAGAGTAAGTGTTCTGGGAGCCTTGGCACATGCCTGTAATCCCAGTGGTTTAGGAGGCTGAGGGAGGAGAATCACAAGTTCAAAGGCCAGCCTCAGCAACTCAGCAAGGCCCTAAGCAACTTATCAAGACCCTGTATCAAAATAAAATATAAAAAGGTCTTGGGATGTGGCTCTGTGGTTAAGCACCCCTGGTACAAATAATAAATAAATAGTAAGTGTGCAATGGTCCAGGTGCAAGATGATGAATAGAGATAGCAAGGTGTGGCCATATTGTGGATGTATTTTGAATGCAGAGTCTATAGCATTTACTAGGATTTGTGAGATGTGAGAGGAAGGAATGGAGGATTCAGAACAAGGCCTCTGGCCATGTTAAGGAAGGACCACATTTTATAAACAACTATTACTTTAAGAAAGAGATAGAGACTCTGAAAAAAAAAAAAACAAGAAAAATTCCTTGAAATGAAGGAAACTATAAACCAAATAAAAAATTTAATAGAAAGCATGACCAACAGATGAGATAACTTGAAGATAGAAACTCAGACAATGAAGACAAAATATATAATCTTGAAAATAAAGTTGAACACACAATGAAGATGGTAAAAAACCATGAACAAAACATCCAGCAATTATAGGATAACATCAAAAGACCAAGTCTAAGAATTATCAGGATAGAGGAAGGCACAAAGACACAAACCAAAGGAAAATGCACAAGCTCTTAAATGAAATAACATCAGAAAATTTCCCAAACCTGAAGAATAAATTGGAAAATCAAATACAAGAGGCTTACAGGACACAAAATATACAGAACTACAACCAACCCACACCAAGGCACATTATAATGAAAATGCCTAATGTATACAATAGGGATAAAATTTTAAAAGCTGCAAGAGAGAAAGTTCAGATTACATACAGGAAGAAACCAATTCAGATTTAAGCAGATTTCTCAACCCAGACCCTCAAAGCCAGGAGATCCTGGAACAACATACTAGTTCTGAAAGAAAATGGATGCCAACCAAGAATCTTATATCCAGCAAAATTAAGCTTCATATTTGATGAAGAAATAAAAACCTTCCACAATAAACAAAAGCTAAAAGAATTTACAGTGAGAAAGACTGCACTAGAGAACATTCTCGGAAATACTTCATGAGGAGGAAATGAAAAACAAGAATGAAAATCAGTAAAGGGAGGAACTACACTAAAGGAAAAACCAAGTCAAGTTAAAAACTAAAAATAAACCAAAATGAACAAGAATACAAACCATATTTCAATAATAACCCTGAATGTCAATGGCCTAAACTCATCAATAAAAAGACACAGACTGGTAGACTGGATTTTTTTAAAAAGACCCAACAATATGCTGTCTTCAAGAGACTCAACTCATAGAAAAATACATCCACAGACTGAAGGTGCAAGGATGGGAAAAACCATACTACTCCAATGGATCACATAAACAAGCAGAGGTTTCTATCCTCATCAGATAAAGCGGACTTCAAACCAAAGATAGTCAGAAGGGATAAAGAAGGTCATTTCATACTGCTTAAGGGAACTATACATCAACAAGACATAACAATCATAAATATCTATGCCCCTAACAATGGAGCATCCACATATATCAAACAAACACTTCTCAATTTTGAAAATCAAATAGATCACAACACAATAATACTGGGTGACTTTAACACATTTCTTTCACCACTGGATAGATCTTCCAAACAAAAACTAAACAAAGAAACCATAGAACTCAATCATAAAATCAATAATTTAAAATTAACATACATACACAGAATATTTCATCCATCAACAAGTGAATACACTTTTTAAAAATATTTTTTAGTTGTAGATGGATGCAATATCTTTATTTTATTTATTTATTTTTATGTGGTGCTGAAGATCAAACCCAGTGACTCACGCATGCGAGGCAAGCCCTCCATCACTGAGCTACAGCCCCAGCCCGAATACACTTTTTTCTCAGCAGCACATGAATTGTTTTCTAAAATAGACCATATGTTATGCCACAAAGCAACTCTTGGCAAATACAAAAAAATAGAGATACTACGTGTATTCTATCAAACCATAATGGAATGAAATAAGAAATCAATGATAAAATAAAAATAGAAGCTACTCCCATCACCTGGAGACTAAATAATACACTACAGAATGATGCTTGGATAACAGAACATCATGGAAAGATTTAAAAAATTCTTAGAGGTAAATGAGAACTCTTATAAAGCATATCTGATAAAGCATATCAAAATCTCTGGAACACTATGAAGGCTGTGTTAAGAGGAAAGTTCATTGCATTGAGCTCATTCATTAAAAGAAGAAAACATCAACAAATAAATGACCTGACACTACATCTCAAAGCTCTAGAAAAAAAAAAGAACAAATCAATACAAAAAGAAGTAGAAGACAAGAAATAATTAAAATCAGAGCTGAAATCAATGAAATTGAAATAAAGGAAACAATTGACAAAACAAAAAGCTGGTTCTTTGAAAAAATAAATAAAATTGATAAACCCTTAGACACCCTAACAAAAAGGAGAGAAAATTCAAATTACTAAAAGCCAAGGTGAAAAAGGAAATATCACAACAGACACTATTGAAATACAGAAGATAATTAGAAACTATTTTGAAAATCTATACCTCAGTAAAATAGAAAATCCTGAAGACACTGACAAATTTCTAGAGGCATATGATCGGCCCAAACTGAACCAGGAAGTCATACACAACTTAAACAGATCAATTTCAAGCAAGGAAATAGAAGAAGCCATCAAAAGCTCACCAACCAAGACAAGCCAAGGATCAGATGAATTCTCAGCCTAGTTCTACCTGACCTTCAAAGAAGAATTAATACCAATACTCCTCAAATTGTTCCATGGAATAGAAAAGGAGAGAACCCTTCCACACTCATTTTATGAGGCTACAATCACCCTGATTCCAAAACCAGACAAAGACACATCAAAGAAAGAAAATTTCAGACCAATATCCCTGATGAACATTGACGCAAAAATTCTCAATAAAATTCTGACAAATTGCATACAAACACATATTTAAAAGATAGTGCACCACAATCGAGTGGGCTTCATCCCAGGAATGCAAGATGGGTTCAACATAGAGAAATCAATAAACATAATCCATCACATCAATAGACTAAAGACAAGAATCATATGATTATCTCTATAGATGCTGAGAAATCATTTAACAAAATACAGCACCCCTTCATGTTCAAAACACTAGAAAAACTAGGGATAGTAGGAACATACTTCAACATTGTAAAAGCAGGGGCTGGGGCTGTAGCTCAGTGGTAGAATGCTTGCCTAGCATGCATGAGGCGCTGGGTTCAATCTTCAACACCACATATAAATAAATAATAAATGAATAAAATAAAGACCCATCAACTAAAAAAAAATTTAAAAAAAAACAAAAACATTGTAAAATCAAACATTGTAAAAAGCAATCTATGCTAAACCCAAGGCCAACATCATCTTAAATGGAGAAAAATGGGAAGCATTCCCTCTAAAAACTGGAATAAGACAGGGATGCCCTCTTTCACCACTTCTATTCAACATAGTCCATGAAACTCTAGCCAGAGCAATTAGACAAATGAAAGAAATAAAAAGATATGAATAGGAAAAGAAAAACTTAAATTATCATTATTTGCCAATGACATGATTCTTTTTTTTTAATATATATATGTTTAGTTGTAGATGAACACAATACCTTTATTTATTTTATGTGGTGCTGAGGATGGAACCCAGTGCCTTACACATGTGAGGCAAGTGCTCAACCACTGAGCCACAACCTCAGCCCTACAATATAAGTCTTTACTTAGAGGATCCAAAAACTTCCACCAGAAAACTTCTAGAATTAATAAATGGATTCGAGCAAAGTAGCAAGATATAAAATCAATACCCATAAATCAAATGCATTTCCATACATCAGTGATGAATCCTCTGAAAGAGAAATTAGGAAAATGACCCCATTCACACTAGCCTCAAAAAAAAAAAAAAAAAACTTGGGAATCAATGTAACAAAATAAGTAAAAGACCTTTACAATGAAAACTACAGAACACTAAAGAAAGAAATTGAAAAGACCTTAGATGATGGAAAGATCTTCCATGCTCTTGAATAGGCAGAATCAAAATGGCCATACTACCCAAAGTGCTATACAGATTCAATGCAATTCCAATTAAAATCTCAATGTCATTCCTTATAGAAATAGAAAAAGCAGTCATGAAGTTCATTTGGAAAAATAAAGAGACTCAAAATAGCCAAATAAATCTTTAACAAGAAGATTGAAATAGGAGGCATCACAATACCAGTCCTTAAACTACACTACAAAGCTATAGTAACAAAAACAGCATGGTATTGGCATCAAAAAATATACATGTAGACCAATGGTATAGAATAGAAGACACAGAGACAAATCCACATAAATACAGTTATCTCATACTAGACAAAGTGCCAAAAACATACACTGGAAAAAAGATAGCCTCTTCAACAAATGGTGCTAGAAAAACTGGAAATCCATATGCAGCAAAATGAAATTAAATTCCTATCTCTCACCATACACAAAACTCAACTCAAAGTGGATCAAGGACCTAGGAATTAGACCAGAGACCCTACACTTAATTGAGGAAAAAGTAGGCCCAAATCTTCATCATGTCAGATGAGGACCCAAATTCCTTAACAAGACTCCCAAAGTGCAAGAAATAAAAGCAAGAATAAATAAAAGGGATGGATCAAACTAAAAAGCTTCTTCTCGGCAAAAAAAAAAAAAAAAAAAAAAAAACAATCAATGAAGTGAGCAGAGAGCCTATATTCTGGGAGCAAATTTTTGCCACACGCACATCAGATAGAGCACTGATCTCCAGGATATACAAAGAACTCAAAAAACTTAACACCAAAGAGAAAACAACCCAATCAATAAATGAACAAAGGAACTAAACAGACACTTCTCAGAAGATATACAAACAACCAACAAATATATGAAGAAATGTTCAACATCTCTAGCAATTAGAGAAATGCAAATTGAAACTACACACACACACACACACACACACACACACACACACACACCAGGAGTCTAGTGGAGTAATTAAGTTAGGACTTGAAGTTCAAAAACATGCTCCAGGCTTGAGTCTGTCACTTAACTAGCTGTGTTACATTGGATAAATTTACTGGCCTCTTTAAATCTCAGTGTCCTCAACTGTCAAGTTGAAATCATGATGATACATATTTAACGGGACAATTATAATGGTTAAATGTGGGAATGTATACTAAACACTTCATTCCAGTGGCTGACACCAAGTTTATGTCTAACAGTCATTATCATTATATCTATTAATTCTCTTTCCCAGAAGAAATTTTCAATCATGTTTTTTAATTGTCCAAAAGCATCATTCTTGGTCACTGGAGTATTTCTATCCTAAGTTCCTGCTCAAATTCTGTTTCTAAAATGTGTTAAGAAATACTGACAGAACTTCAGCTAAATACACCACCTCGGCCCCCAACACACATCTGCATTGGAATCTGTTTCACTTGATTTCCCAAAGTAGGTCACTGGCATATGACACTTTACTCTTGTGCAAAGAAAAGCAACAAAACTCCCATTGCTTTTTGCATAAATATATTTCTTTCTTCTCTTCTATTTAGTGTCTTCCTCACTTTCTTTAGATCTAGGCTTTAACAGAAGCTATTTAGAAAGGGTTATTTTTTTTTCCAAAACCCTAATAGAGCAAATGAAAACATCCTTACCAGATGGCCCTAAACATAACTTGTACTTTTTGAAATTATTCTGGGCCATCCTTTCACAAACCAATTTTTGCTTTGATATTATAGGATTCCTTTCCTTAGGAATTCTGATCATGTTATTTGCCCTACATAATACAGTTCCAATGTCTTCAACACAGAGTTCCTATTGTGTATGATGCTTCAAAACATGTCACTGATCCTTTCTCTGGTAACTAGATCCAGTTTTCCTTCCCCCTTCTCTCTCACCAGCACACACAGCTCTATATTGCTTTTACTTTTAGCTAGAAAGAGTTACTAAGAGAAAACAGATAAATGCACCTACTAAATTCAAAAGCTTGAGTGAAAACAAAAATGCTAATGGCCTCATTTCTCTCCCAGTGTATAATGCATAGATTTTGTGACAGATTCTTCCCCTAATAGACTAGAGTCCTTTTAGTCTGAAGGTTCTCAACAAAGAAATGATAAATGCTTAAGGAGATAGAAATACTCACTACTCAGATTTGATCATTACATGTTATTTTCATGTATTAAAGTAGCACACTGTACCCTAAATATGTATAATTAATAAGTGTCCATTTTAAACAATGGAGTCCTCTTTTTCAAGTCCTAATTCTTGGAACTCTTCAATAAGTTCAATTACTGGAAAAATATACTGTTTTTATATAATGAAAATGTGGAATTTCAGCAATGTCGACTTGACTGAATAAAAAGATATCTATCTTCCATATGCTAAAACTCACTCAGAGTTGAGTCTTTAAACTATGGGCGGGGGCAGAGTACAAATTGCAGACTAGACAAATGTGCATCAAAAATGCATGAGTCGGGTTGTTTGTTAACAATTCAGCTGCCCAGTTCCCACCCACAAATATTCTAATCCTTTAAGTCTGGGGTCCAACCCAGCATCTTAAAATTTGAGAACATTTTTCTAAGGATTAAAGGATTTAGTGAAAACCTCACTTTTAATAAACTTCATGGCAGATGTTCAAATTCAACCTTACCTAGTCTTTCTAAATTTCACCGGTAAATATATTTTCTAAATGTACTTCCTTTTTATCTAAAATAAATTGGAAAGAATTGGGTTAGACTTTTGAGAGAAATCCAATTATTGCTCCACAAAGTCAAAGTAGTATCAGTTTCATCACAGCAGTGCTTATACAACCAATAAAATCTAAGGAAATATGCATGTGCTCAGTCCTTTGAAGATGGTTTCAGGAGAAATAGGGACTTACAAGATCCTGGATTTCTCACTTTCAAGATGAAATCTCTCAGGACTCTATCCTATTAATGTAATTACCCAGATACAGTCATGGAAGGAAGCGCCAGGTTGATTAGAAATGACAGTGAGGGAGTTGGCAAGCACAAGTAGAGCTTTCTGAAAGGACAGAACCAGAACTAAACAGTATACATTTAGGTTAGAATAAATCTCACTGAAGAAGGCAGCCCCCCCTAAAGAGAATCCTACAAAGTAAATGGAACTGGATTTACCAGTGCAAAAGACATCTGGTTAGCAGTCCACATTTTGACATTTCTGAATGTGTCATTGCAAGACTTAGAAAGACTCAAAAGACATGGGAACTCAAGGAAAACCTGAAAACTGAGACAGCCAGCCAAGCCATTACCAGAATTGATGGGAAATCCCAACAAGTACAAGCCAAGGGAGCTGAAATGAGCCAGACCACAAATCCTCTCTCAGCAAACATACCACCCAGAAAATAACTGGGAGGAAGTTTGGATGTCCATTTACTCTGTATCTCTAAGTGACTCAGAAACCACATTCACTTATAAAATGAGGCAGGTGCCCTAATCCTGGGAGTCTCACCTTCTCTGTTTCTGCCTTAGTCCCTTCCAAGTGTTTCCCATTCTGAATGTATTGGAGGATTTTAAAGCCAAGAAAAGCAACAAGAGATACAAGACACTAAAGATGATGTGGGGGACACAAATGTAAATGTTAGGCACTACCCGCACCACCATTCTGCCCACCTCCATTGCCCCATTTCCAAGTGCAGCCACCTCCATCTTGGGACACTGCTGCCACTGCCATCATTATCTCAAGACACAGCAGCCACCATATTGGTACTCTAGCCAGGGCCTGGAGGCCCCATATTGGAGTGCCTGCAGGTTTGATGCCACTGCCATCTTGGGACACGGGCCAGAGCCTGGAAATCCATTATAAGAGTGCCTGTAGGTTTGGTGAGACCTAAGGTCCTCCTGCTAGGTGTGCTAGTAGCCAACATCTTGCTGCAGGAACAGGAGAGAGTGGGCTGTCCCTAGCTCTGGGAGTTCTGAAGTGCACGGGGATGGACGGGGCTGGCCATGACAGGTTGGAAGAGGGTACGAGGGCATTTTGCTCTGTTCTCCCAGTCAGCTGGTCCAGCACCCACTGAGTTCCTGGAGCCCACTTGGGCCAGGAATCACTGGGCCCTGGCACTAGCCTGGTCTCTAACTACCTCTCTGGTCCTGAATCCACCAATCCCCTAGTCCCACCAGGTCTGGCATCAGCCCTGTGCCCAAGAGGGTCCTCTGGCTCCCCAGTTCCCAGTCTCCCAAACCCTTCTTAGCCACCAGCCCTACACAGAGCTCACAGCTGTATGGCCAGCCCACAGCTCTCAGCACCTCGTCCTGATCCACCCAAGACAGAGCAACTGTTCTCGACAGGTGCACATATCACAGCCCTAGGGAATGCCTGGGAGACAGGTGCCTGATGTCTTAATAAAAGCTATTTGGTTTAAGGATGTATATTGGATGCTATTGATATTGATCTCCCCCTTAAAGGCAAGGAACTGGAAACCTTCAGGGACACTATAAGTCTACAGGGTAGAAACTATATTACCTCAGATCCACACTGCTATATGAAAAGACATATGAACAACATGAAAAAAAACAGGAAACAAGGTGCCCCAAACAAACCAGGCTGCTCTAATAATAGAATCCACTGACAGCACAGTAGAAGATATGACAGAGGAGTTCAGAATGTACATAGTTGAACTGATTTGCAACACAAAGGATGATGTGAGGAGTGAAATCAGAGATAAATTTCAGGAGGTGAAAGATCACTTCAGTAAAGATTCTTTTTATAATATCTATTATGAAAAGAAATCAAGCAGAAATTATCAAAATGAAGGAATCAATAAACCAAATTAAAAATTCAATGGAAAGTATCATCCACAGACTAGACCACTGGGAAGACAGAATCTCGGGCAATGAAGACAAAATATATAATCTTGAAAATAAAGTTGACCACACAGAGCTGGGCACAGTGGCTTAAGCCTGTAATCCCAGCACTTTGGGAGGCTGAGACAGGAGAATCATGAGTTCAAAGCCAGCCTCAGCCATGGCAAGGCACTAAGCAACTCAGTGAGACCCTGTCTCTACATAAAACAAAAAATAGGGCTGGGGATGTGGCTCAGTGGTAGAGTGCCCCTGGGTTCAATCTCCAGTACCACAAAAAAAAGAAATTGACCACATAGAGAAGGTGGCAAGAAACCAATAATAGAACTTCCAAGAATTATGGGATAACATGAAAAGACCAAATTTAAGATTTATCAGGATAGAGAATGGCACAGAGATAAAAACCAAAGGAATGCACAATCTTTTTAATGACACAGTGTCAGAAAATTTTCCATACCTGAAGAATGAAATGTTAAATCCAATACAAGAGGCTTATAGGAACCCAATTGTGCAAAACTACAACAGACCCACACCAAGTCACATTATAATGAAAATGCCTAGCATACAGAATAAGGATAGAATTTTTTTGGAGGGAGGGGATATTAGGGATTGAACTCAGGAGCATTTGACCACTAAGCCATATCTCCAGCCCTATTTTTGTATTTTACTTAGAGACAAGGTCTCACTGAGTTGCTTAGTGCCTCGCTTTTGCTGAGGCTGGCTTTGAACTCACAATCCTCCTGCCTCAGCCTCCCAAGCCACTGAGATTACAGGTGTACACCACAATGCTGAGCTGAATAAGGATAGAATTTTAAAGGCCACAAGAGAAAAGTATCAAATTATATATAGGGGGAAACCAATACAGATCTCAGCTTATTTCTCAACCCAGACCCTCAAAGCTAGGAGATCCTGCAGCAACATATACCAAGCTCTGAAAGAAAATGGATGCCAACCAAGAATTTTATATCCACCAAAATTAAGCTTCAGATTTGAAGATGAAATAAAAATCTTCTATGATAAACAAAAGTTAAGAGAATTCACAGCTAGAAAGACTGCACTAAAGAACATTCTCAGCAAAATATTCTGTGAGGAGGAAATGAACAAAAAAGTGAAAACCAGCAAAGAGAAGAACTACTCTAAAAGAAAAGACAACCAAAGGTGAAATTAAGTCAAATTAAAAACCAGAAATAGGGCTGGAGATAACTCAGGTGGTACAGTGCTTGCCTTGCATGCACAAAGCCCTGGGTTCAATTCTAGGCACCACCAAAAAAAAAAAAAAACAGAAATAAACCAAAATGAACAGGAATACAAATCACATCTCAATCATTACCCTGAATGTTAAGGGCCTAAACTCATCAATCAAAATACATAGACTGGCAGATAGGATTGAAAAACAAGACACAACAATATGCTGTCTCCAAGAGACTCAACTCATAGGCAAAGACATCCACAATCTGAAGGTGAAAGGATGGGAAAAAACATATCACTCACATGGACTGCATAAACAAGTAGGAGTTTCCATTCTGATATCAGATAAAGTGAACTTCAAGCCACAGTTAGTCAGAAGGGACAAAGAAGGACATTTCATATTGCTTAAGGGAATTATACATTAACAAGACAAAACAATCATAAATATTTATGCCCCAAACAAAGAAGCATCTACATATATCAAACAAATCCTTCTGAATTTCAAGTCAAAGACCACAACACAATAATACTGGGTGACTTTAATATACCTCTCTCACTACTAGATAGCTCTTCCAAACAAAAACTAAGCAAAGAAACTATAGAACTAAATAGCACAATAAATAATTTGGATTTAACAGATAGAGTATTTCATCCATCAACAAGCAAACACACTTTCTTCTCAGCAGCACATGGATCCTTCTTTAAAATAAACCGTATTTGGGGCTGGGATTATGGCGCAGTGGTAGCGTGCTCGCCTAGCGTGCATTAGGCACTGGGTTCGATCCTCAGCACCACATAAAAATAAAATAAAGATATTCTGTCACCTACAACCAAAAAATAAATAAATATTTTAAAATAAATAAATAAATAAATAAATAAAATAAACCATATTTTATGCCATAAAGCAACTTGTAGAAAGTACAAAAAAATAGAGATTCTACCCTGCATTCTATCAGATCATAATGGAATGAAATTAGAAATCAATGATAAAATAAAAAATAAAAGCTAATCCAACACCTGGAGATTAAATAATGCAGACTATTTAATGATGAATGGATAGCAGAAGAAATCAGGGATAAAATAAATAAATACTTAGAGGTAAATGAGAACACCAATACAACATATCAAAATCTCTGGGACAGTATGAAAGCAGTGTTAAGATTCATTGCATTGAGTTCATTCATTAAAAGAATAGAAAGTCAATGAATAAATGACTTACCATTACATCTCAAAGTCCTAGAAAAAGAAAAACAAATCAACATTAAAAGCAGTAGAAGACAGGAAATAATTAAAATCAGAACTGAAATCAATGAAATTGAAACAAAAGAAAAAATTCAAAAAATGACAAAACAAAAAGTTTGTTCTTTGAAAAATAAAATAAAATTGAAAAACTCTTAGCCATTCCGACAAAGAGAGTAAACTCAAATTACTAAAATTCATGATGAAAAAGGAAATAGCACAACAGACACTACTGAAATACAGAAGATAATTAGAAACTATTTTGAAAATTTATACTCCAATAAAATAGAAAATTTCAAAGATATCAACAAATTTCTGGAGACATATGACCTACCCAAACTGAACCAGGAGGACATACACAATTTAAAGAGATCAACTTCAAGAAATGAAATAAAAGACACCATCAAAAGCCTACCAACATAGAAAAGCCTAGGATCAGATGGATTCTCAGTGGAGTTCTACAAGACCTTCAAAAAAGTAGGAGCTGGGGTTGTGGCTCAATGTTAGAGTGCTTGCCTACCACATGTGAGGCACTGGGTTCAATCTTCAGCACCACATAAAATAAATAAATAAAATAAAGGTATTATGTCCACATACAACTAAAAAAACATAAAAAAGAATTAACACCAATACTGCTCAAATTATTCCATGAAATAGAAAAGGAGAGAACCTTCCAAACTCATTCTATGAGGCTAGTATCACCCCAATATTAAAACCAGACAAAGGCACATCAAGGAAAGAAAACTTCAGGCCAATACCCCTGATGAACATAGATGCCAAAATCCTCAATAAAATTCTGGCAAATCACCTATAAAAACATTAAAAAGTTCACCACAATTAAGTGGGGTTCATCCCAGGGATTCAAGTTTGGTTCAACATACAGAAATCAATAAGTGTAATTCATCACATCAATAGACTTAAAGATAAGAATCATATAATCATCTCAATAGATGCAGAAAAATCATTTGACAAAATACAGCACCCTTTCATGTTCAAAACACTAGAAAAACTAGGGATAGTAGAAATATACCTCAACATTATGAAAGCTATCTATGCTAAAATCAAGGCCAACATCATCCTAAATGGAGAAAATTAAAAGCATTCCCTCTAAAAACTGAAATAAGACAAGGATGCCTTCTATAACCACTTCTATTCAACATAGTCCTGGAAACACTAGCCAGAGCAATTAAAAGGAAAAAATTAAAGGGACACAACTAGGAAAAGAAGAACTCAAACTATGTCTATTTTCCAATGCCATGATTCTATATTTAGAAGATCCAAAAATTTCTACCAGAAAACTTCTAGAACTAATAAATGAATTCAGCAAAGGAGCAGGATATAAAATCAACGCCCAGGCCAGGCATGGTGGCACAAGCCTGTAATCCCAGCACTTAGGGAGGCTGAGACAGGAGAATCGCGAGTTCAAAGCCAGCCTCAGCAAGGGCAAGGCGCTAAGCAACTCAGTGAGACCTTGTCTCTACATAAAACACAAAATAGGGCTGAGGATGTGGCTCAGTGGTCGAGTGCCCCTGAGTTCCCCGGTACCAAAAAAAAAAATCAACACCCATAAATCAATTGCATTTCTATACATCAGTGATGAATCCTCTGAAAAAGAAATTAGGAAAACTACCCCATTCACACTAGCCTCAAAAAATAAAATAAAATACTTGAGAATCAATGTAAGAAAAGAGGTGGAAGACCTCTACAATGAAAACTACAGAACACCAAAGAAAGAAATTGAAGACCTTAGAAGATGCAAAGATCTCTCATGCTCTTGGATAGGCAGAATTAACATTATCAAAATGGCCATACTACCAAAACTGTGATACATATTTTATACAATTCCCATTAAAATCCAAAATTCTATGACATTCTTCATAGAAATAGAAAAACCAATCATCAAATTCATTTGGAAAAATAAGAGACCCAGAATAGCCAAAGTAATCCTTAGCAAGAAAAGTAAAGTGGGAGGCATCACAATACCAGACCTTAAACTATACTACAGAGTCATAGTAACAAAAATGTCATGGTATTGGCACCAAAATAGACGTATAGACCAATGGTACATAAATATAAGACACAGAGACAAACCAACATAAATACAGTTATCTCATATAGACAAAGGTGCCAAACACATACATTGGAGAAAAGATAGCCTCTTCAACAAATGGTGCTGGGAAAACTGGAAATCCATATGCAGCAAAATGAAACTAAACCTCTACTTCTCACCATGCACAAAACTCAACTCAAAGTGGATCAAAGACTTAGGCACTAGAACAGAGACCCTGCACCTAATAGAAGAAAAAGTAGGTTTAAATCTTCACCATGTCAGATTAGGTCCTGGCTTCCTTAAAAAGACTCCTAAAGCACAAGAAATAAAATCAAGAATCAATAAATGGATGGATTCAAACCAAAAACTTTCTTCTCAGCAGAGGAAACAATAACATGATGAGAGCACCTACAAAATAGGCGAAAAAATCTTTACCACATACACCTCAGACAGAGCACTCATCTCCAGGATATATAAAAAACTCAACACCAAAAAAACAAATAACCCAATCAATAAATGGACTAAGGAACTGAATAGACACTTCATAGGAGAAATACAATCGATCAACAGATATATGAAAAAATGTTCAACATCTCTAGCAATTAGAGAAATGTAAATTAAAACTACTCTTTCATCTCACTCGAGTCAGAACACCAGTTATCAAGAATACAAACAATAAATGTTGGCAAATAGGTGATGGAAAAGGTACGTTCATACATTGCTGATGGGACTGCAAATTGGAGCAACCATTATGGAAAGAGGTATGAAGATTCCTGAGAAAACTTGGAATGAAACCATTTGATCCAGCTATCCCACTCCTCAGTTTATACCCAAGAGACTTGAAATCAGCATACTACAGTATTTGTACACAGCCACATCAGTGTCTATAGCAGCTCAATTCACAATAGCCAAACTATGGAACCAACCTAGATGCCCTTCAACAGATATAAATGGATAAAGAAAATGTGGTATGTATACACAATGGACTATTACTCAGCCTTAAAGAATGAAATCATGGCATTTACAGGTAAGTGGCTGGAGCTGGAGAATATCATGCTAAGTAAAGTAAGCCAATCCCCAAAAATCAAAGGCCAAATGTTTCTCTTATATGCAGATGCTAATTTACAATGTGGGGGGCCTAGGGAAAAATAAGAGTACTTTGGATTAGGCAGAGGGGAGTGAAAGGAGAGGAGGGGGTCTAGGGTAGGAATTATAGTAGAATGAATTAACATTATTACCCTATGTAGATATATGATTAGATGACCAGTGTGATTCTACGTCATGTACAACCAGAGGAATGAGAAGTTACACTCCATTTATGTAGATGTGTCAAGGTGCATTCTTCTGTCATGTATAACTAATTAGAACAAATAAAAAAGAGAAATGTTAATAAATGAGGACTAGACAGGAAAGAACTCTAGAGCTATGGTGTGTAGGAGGCTCTAGTCTTTGGAAATTTTTCCTTTATCGAAACATTCAGACAGGGGGCCTTGTGAGTAGCATTTTTCCTGAATTTAGCAAAGCCACGGTGGTGAGTGGCTGAGGGGCAATGGAAATCAGCCAAGAGTGCACATTCGCTCTCTCTCCTGCCCTCAATTTGGGGTGAAGACAAATGGGACACCCAGGCAGACAGACTTTTTCAGTTGATGTTAGCGTTTGACTTGCTTAGTACAATGCCGTACAATGTAGAGTGGGCTGGTGCGTGCCAAAAAGCAGTACTTTCGAATCAATTTGATTAAAATATAATTTGTATTCAATAAAAGCTACCCACAGTTCAATGTGTTTTGACAAAGATATTTCCCCCATGGGTGTACCACTCCAACCAAGTTGGAGATAAAACACTTCCATCTCCCCAGAAAGTTCCCATATGCCCAGTGCAATCAATACTCTCCCCGATCCCAGAGAATCATGTGCACACTCTGTGTCCCAGAGTGGTGGTCCACACTTGTAATCCCAGCACTTCGGGAGGCCGAGACAGGAGAATCGCGAGTTCAAAGCCAGCCTCAGCAACGGCGAGGCACTTAGCAACTCAGTGAAACCCTGTCTCTACATAAAACACAAAATAGGGCTGGGGATGTGGCTCAGTGGTGGAGTGCCCCTGAGTTCAATCTCAGTACCAAAAAAAAAAAAAAAAAGAATCATTGGTTCTCATTGCTACTGTTACCTACAATTAATCTTGTCATCGATGATTCTTGAAACAAGTACTTTTCGATCCCTAGCTTTTTTCACTTGGCATAATAGTTTTAATCCTCATCCGGTTGCTAGTTATGTCAGGATTTCATTCCTCTTTATTGCTGAGTATGCCGTTGCATGGACATCCTCTCACCATTTCCTGTTTCTTCACCTGGTGATGGATATTTGGGTTGTTTCCAGATGTGGGCAATAACGTGTAAAACTGTTATGAAGATTTGCACACAATCTCTTGTGAGCAGATGTTTTTACTTTCTTTGGTAAATACCCAGGAGTAGAATTGCTGGGTCTTACAATCATTATGTAATTAACTAGATAAGAAATGGCCATATTCTTTTCCAAAGTGACAATATCATCTTGTACTCCCAGCAGTGACATGAGAGAGTTTCAGCTGTTCTGAGTCTTGCCAACACTAGGCTTGTCTGTCTTTTTCATTTCAGCCACACAGCAGTGGTTTGATGAGCTTCAGCCCAAAGAACGTATTTGTTTGCTTGTTTAGTGTGGTTTGATTTCATTTGCCCTGCAAGCCCAAATTCATGTGTTTGGGACACATCCCACATACTTCATTAGATTCTTTTCACCTCACCTGTCTTGTCTGACTGCTTGGTTGTGCCTTGGTTGCCAAGGGAGCCTTAAATCCATGCTTGGCCACACAGCCCCACTGTCTCATGCTCTGACTCCTTCTGACCTTTCTCAACAGGCCCATGTCCCAAGACATGGAATGTGACTGTTGTAAGGACTGGGATCCAATGTAGAAAAACAGAGAAGCTATCTCTCTGTGCGATAAATGTCAATCAATGGGAAAGAGGAGACAGGATGGAGCCATCAAGAAAGCTTCCCTCCAGGTTTTGATTGTGTTGGATGGAAGCCAATGTGCAGTGTGTCTGCCTGTTCATTCTGCGTAGCTTAGTTACGTTCCTACTGAGCAACCAACTCGGAATCTTCACGACCCATCAAGAGACAATGCCACGTGGTAATGCTACACCTGTCATTTGTTCCCCAAGCTTTCTTGTCTCACTTCTTTCTCTGACTCTCTGCCTTGAGATTTGAACTTCCAGTAAAACATTACAGATCTTGCTTCAGACTCTGTTTTTAGGGAACTCTAATTCTCCATGGGTCCCTTCTCCTAAGTAATCTCCATCCTCATCTTTTTTAATGCCTTTTTGTTCAACCTTTATTTGATTTTATAAGTTATCCAAAGTCTCAAATAAAGTCCACTTTGGTCAGAGTTAGTTTCTATTACCTAAAATCAACATGTTTCAATCAATTTTTCAGACAAGGAAACAATTTAGCAAAATATTCTAATACATCTCTATAATAATTCTACAAAAGAGGAGACTGAGGACCACAAAGTTAATCACATTAGTAATCTACTGCAGCAGAAATACATGTACTAACATTTGGTAAATATTAGGTGCTAAGTAAAATTTGCTGACCTGAATCAGAGAAACCTGTTTAGAATTACAATTCCTCCAGATTTGAATTCAAAACCCTGTGAGCTTCTTGCTATAGCACACTTAATATTAATTCAAGATTTCCACAGGAATGAGTCTTACATATAAATTAAAGATTTCCACAGGAATGAGTCTTACATATGAGGTAAAGGAGTCTCTGTCAGCTGATATATTTCTTTTCTCAAATAGTTACATCTGGTCTAGATTGCACTGTCCTCTGAAATAGAATTTTTAATTGTGCTTGATTCAAAGAGTGGTATATCTAAGAAATATTGAAGAAAAAATAGAGCTAGAGGATTTATACTGCCACCTATGAAGTTCAAGAGTAAAGCCATAATAATTAAGACAGTGGTATTAGCAAAAGGGTACACAAAATAACCAAGACGGCAGAAGAGAGAACCCCAAAACAGAATTACATGGTCATATAGGATACAATGGGGAATTGTTTTTTCTTTTGGCCTAAGGTCAAATAGATATTCAAATGGTTGGGGGGGGGGGTATATCTTGTCATTTGCTTCACAACAAATGCAAAATCCAAATGGATCACAGACCTAAATACAAAAGGTTAAAATAACAAAAATTTTAGAGAAACACAATGGTTTTGGCATAAGAGTTGTAAACAAGATACAAAAAGCACACAACATAATTTTTAATAGCAAATTATACTATAATGAAATTAAGAATATGTGTCTACCAAAAGATATCATTAGAAGAGCAAAAATGTAATCACAGGATCAGAGAGTGTTTTAGTCCGCTTTTTTCCACTGCTATGACCAAAAGACCTGAGAAAAGGAGGAAAAGTTTATTTAGGGGCTCACAGTTTCAGAAGTCACAGTCAATACCTGGCCAGCTGAATTCCTCAGGGCCGAGGTGAGGCAGGGCAAAATGGCAGATGCGTGTGGTGGAGGAAAACAGGACCAGACAGGCACCAGGAAGCAGAGAAGGAGAGAGAATTTTCCTCACCATGTACAAAATACAAACCCCAAAGGCATGCCTCCAGAGTCCCACCTCCTCCAGCCACACCCTCCCTGCCTACAGTTACCACCCAGTTAATCCCTATCAGAGGACTAATGCACTGATCAGTTAAAACTCTCCTAACCCAGTCATTTCATCTGTAAACTTTCATACATCATCTCACACATGAGCTTGTGGGGGACACCTCACATCTAAACCATAACAGAGTATATTTGCAATATAAAGTCCAACAAAGAACTCTTATAAATAATAAGAAAACTTAATAGAAAAATAGATGAAATTCTTGAGCCAGTCATTAAAAGGGTGCAACATCTTTTTGAATTTGCAAATCCAAATGTACAATAAACATGGAAAGATCATCGACTTCATTGACTATTTGGAGAAATCAAATTAAAACCTCAAAACAACCTAGTATATAACATATACACTAGAATGACTAAAATAAAAAATGATCACAAATACCAAGCATCAATTAGGATTTAGAACAATCAGAACTCTTATTTCTGGCAGAAGTGTAAATTGATAGCATCACTTTGGAAAAATACTTGGGAATAGGAAACACGGTAGAATGAATCAGACATAACTTTCCTACGTTTATATATGAATACATGTCCAGTGAAACTCCACATCATGTACAACCACAAGAATGGGATCCTAATTAGAATCAGTTATACTCCATGTATGTAAAATATGTCAAAATACATTCTACTGTCAGGTATACCTAAAAGGAATAAATAAATAAATAAATAAATAAGCTAAACATGCCAACTTTGTATGACTAAGCAATTCCATGTGGGGGTATACACTCAATAGCAATGGAGTTGTACTAGAATTGATCATTGCTGTTCATATTAGCCAAATGCCTGTCAACAGTAGGATAAACAAAGTATGGCACATCCATTCAACGCAATCTCAGCAGCTCTGAAAATAAATACTGTGCAATGATGCACAGCAGTATGGCTGGAACACACGAGTATGATACTGAGAAAAAAAACAGCAATTAAGGGGAACCTGTCATGTGAAATATAAAATACATATTTAAAAGGAAATATAAAAAGGAAAAACCAAAGTATCCTGTCAACATCACTCCCTGGGAAAGAGCACCAGGAGGCTGCTGAATTGCTGTTCACGTTGTTTCTTAATTTGGATGCTGGTTACACGGGTATATTCAGTTCATGAACATTGGTGAAGCTGGACATATATGACTGTGGTGGTTAATTTTATGTCAACTTGGCTGGCGCACAGTGCTGAAATATTTGGTCAAAGAGTATTCTGGGAGTCTAGAGGGTGTTTGGGATGAGATTAACATTCAAGACAGTAGTCTGAGTAAAGCTGATCAGACTCCACAGCATGGATGGGCCTCGTGCAATCCGTTGAAGGCACACACAACCCAAAAAGTGACCTTCCCCAAGCAAGAAGCAATTCTCCAGCAGGCA
Source organism: Geosciurus inauris (assembly GCA_004024805.1). Classification (NCBI taxonomy): domain Eukaryota; kingdom Metazoa; phylum Chordata; class Mammalia; order Rodentia; family Sciuridae; genus Geosciurus; species Geosciurus inauris. The sequence goes on from PVHX01009115.1 coordinate 40,567, forward strand.
GCCTTGAAATATGAACTGCCACATTGGCTCTTCCCTGGATCTCCAGATGGCTAGCCCACTGCAGATTTTAGACTTGCGAGATTCCATCAACACATGAGGCCATCTGGTTCTCAGAGAACCCTAATCTGATGACATGTGAACTTGTCTTTATTTACATTACTTTAACAAAAGCTTTTAGTAGTACATCTGTAACAATGTTTAATGGAAGATAATATCTTTGTAGCTTATTCCCTGAAATAAGATATGACTTGCATTCAATTGTAAGAATTAACAGTAACTGTAATTGGCTAAAGTTCGGTCATAAAAAGAGGTTACATTTTTCACTGTAGCAATTTAGCAGTCAAGGGTTTTTTATTACATTAAACTGAGTATATTATTCCATGAGTATCACTGTGTTATGAGTTGTCTCCATGAAATAGTAGAAGAAATCTTCAGTTATTGCATTCTGGCATTTCGTGACTAGCCATTTAGGGATTATAATATTTTCTACAGAATTTTTTAATGTTTTAAAAATTGCTCTCACTATATCTCTCTGTTTGGCATCCATCCTGTTTTGGAAAACTTAATCATTGTATAATTTATTTGTGTTGTTTAGAGATACAGATTGTAAATGTACTTTAAAACAAAGGTTTTTACTGAGGGGGTCCACCGACCTTCAGAGTTTCCAAACTTGCATAGAAAAAAATATACCTTGAATTTTATTGACCTCTAAGTGGATTTTTTTTAATTTTTTTTTAATATTTATTTTTTAGTTGTAGGCAGGCAGAATATCTTTATTTTATTTTTATGTGGTGCCAAGGATCGAACCCAGTGCCTCACGCGTGATAGGTGAGCACGCTACCACTGCGCCATAACCCCAGCCCTCTAAGTGGATTTTAACACGGTCTTCAATTATCACTTTGTCACTGGTAGAAATTACAGATATTGCCATTTAACATTACAATTATTTTCTCAGCATACTTTCTATGTTTATTGCTTACATATGACGCTAAAATTATGATAGTTAATAGACCCATCAGAACATGCTATTTAATGCATTAATAAATCTCATATTTTACTTCATCACAATTTTTAGATTTCTCAGAACTGCATTTTAACTGTCTCCTCCATGATCCTATGTATTATACTTTAAATATTTGAAAGATTATTTTGAAAAAGAATCTATAGTCTTTGGCTGTTAAAGAGGTCCACAACGCACGCGCGCACACACGCATGCACGCAGACAGGTGTACATGTGGCCCAGAAGCACAAAGAGCAATGTTCAATCCCCACCAAAAGGGTTGAGTTTCCACCAACACGAGAAAGACAGAGAGAGGGAAAATAAATACAGAGGGAGAGACGGAGAAAAAATATTGCAATATATAACGCAATATTCTACAATGCGTGATATAAACAGAAAGTAAAGTTTTCACTCGGGAAATTTGGTCATTTCAACATCTACGGATTTCGCCCAAAACAGGAAAAAAAAAAAAAAAAAAAAGGTTGCCTTCCCTACTTCTTTTTATATTTTTTTTCATATTTTTATTGGTGCATTATAATGGTACATAATGATGGGATTCATTCTGTAGCACATCCCAATACACCAACATGTTCCCTAAATTCCATCACATTAAAGCCTGAAAGCAAAGTTGCTCATTCTTCTGTTCCTTCGTGCAGTTTCCTGACCCAGGAAACTGACATATCCCCGCCTGCCTTAGCTCCACCCACCCGGACTCTGCAGAGTCCTCTGCGTGAGCTGCTGCTTATTCTTCCAGGGCCAGAAGAAACCATGCTTCTGGTATTGTGTGTGCCCTAGACCCATTCCCACTTTCCTCCACCCTGTTTTCTTTCCTGAGAGTCACCAGCCCGATTGACCCCTGGGAGTGGTCAAGCCCTCTGACTTCCGGTTGCATTCAGGTCTGAGGAGAGAGGAAGTGGACCATTTCCGGCCCACCCCTTCGCTTTGAGCCTAGGGCTGGTGTGCCCTGTGCTCTGTAGTTTTTTCATTCCCTGGCCACCCTTTGCAAATGGTCCTTTATTCATTCAACCCCAAATTATCTTGCTTCTGGTGTGCCTCGCGTTTCCTGCTGGTGTCTGGACTGATTGAGTCATTAACTAAATTAAGTCTTTCCATCATTCCCATTGGAAAGGCAGCCATAGGCCTTCCTCTGACTCTATTTTTTACTTTTATTGTACTTTACATGTCTGTTCCTTAGTTCCATTACTTCCTTAAGTGCTAAAGAAATAACTGTGTAATATGAGAACTCCCAGTACCTGTCAAAACCCTCATGTATAAACCGTGGTTTAATAAAAGTTTATTGAATAAATATATTAAAAATGGTAGAAATTATAAGGGTAATTCTCAACATAAATAAATGTTTTATTCAGTTACACTGGCCCTTATCATTGCATTATTGCTGCCAGTAAATACTTTGAGCTTTAAACTTGATTTAAGAAGTGGGAAAGAACTTTATAGACTTTTATCACCTCTGGGTGACCATGTATTTTCATAACACAGTTTTATGACACAATACATATTACTAAAAAAAAATCCAATTGTCTTCTTGTATCAAATGGCATTTACTTTCCATCTTTGTAATTTCCTCCATGAGAATTTCAGAGTTCAGGGGGCACTGGATAATATAAGCAACTAGCAATTTCATTCTTACTCAAAATTAAATATTTTAATAGATCGCCAAAAGCAAATCTCTATTTGTATTTTCTTATTATTTTTCTCTTCAAAATATTTATTATGGATCTTAAGTGACAGATTTCATTCTTGGAAAATGATTATATCGATTTAATTAGATTGTCACCTCAGGGGACATTCTTTTATATTTAATAAGTTTGGAGTAGAAAAGATTCTGAAAACAGAAAACCATTACAACCAGACACCTGGTATCATGCCCACATATAACTTTATAAAATGTATTCACTACTATTTCTCTTTTATTTAATCTCAGAACTTTGCTTCTTAATACACACATAGATAATCATAAAAGACACTATTATTTTTGTGTTTAGCTTTTTAAAAATTATGTAAGTTGTGTCATACTTTGGATATTATTCATTTACTTAGATTTTCACCCAAATTGTGCTTCTGAAATTTATCCACATGGTGAATATGGGTAAAGTTCGTTCTTTTCAACTTGTAAACAGAGGGGGCAGACACTGCGGGGTGACTACTCAATACTATGCCTCCCCTTTTTTCTTACTAAGATAAATATATTTTCAGTGCAGTTATGTGCCTTGAAAATTGAAGAATATTTTCTAGGCCTTTTGTAACTAGATTTAGCTCTATTGCTCAGTTCTAGCTAGTGAAACATAAGCAAAATCTGCCTGGGATTACTCGACTGCCTCCTCATTTCTCTTCTCTTTACTTTCTTCCTGCCTAAAATGAGGATGTAATATATGGTGGCAGTGTGACTATTTTGTAACCATAAGGAAAAGAGATATATGCTAGATACTGCAGAGTGGTATGTGAAGAAGCTGGGATTCTTGATGGCCTATGAATTTACCATTAACAAGCAACTCTATCTCTGGACTTCATATTAAAGGAGAAAAGGAGAGTTCCTATGTTAACTGAGGTACAGTAGTTGGTTTTCTATTATATACAGTCTTTTTTTGGGGGGGGGACTGGGGATTGAACTCAGGGCACTCAACCACTGACACTGAGCCACATCCCCAGCCCTTTTTTGTATTTTATTTAGAGACAGGGTGTCACTGAGTTGTTTAGCCCCTCACTTTTGCTGAGGCTGGCTTTAAACTTGCGATCCTCCTGCCTCAGCCTCCTGAGCCACTAGGATTACAAGCATGTGCCACCGCACCCAGCTATATAGTCTTTTTGTTTGTTTGTTTGTTTTTGTTTGGTGGTGCTGGGGATTGAACCCAGGGCCTTGCACATGCGAGGCAACCACTCTACCAACTGAGCTTTATCTACAGACCCCTATACACAGTCTTATCAATACCTAATTAAGAATAGAATTCAATCAGTTGATATGCTATTGTATATCCATGTATCCCTTCCAATATCCAGTCACAGTACTGAAATGGATATCCTCAAACTGTGAACTCTCAGCACACACCTGAGGTTCTCTAAGGGCATTTGTTGGAAGATCATAAAGCCATGTTGTTATTCAACTCTGAAAAACAGTTTTAAAGTCCTAGAAAACTGAAGGTTCTTTGTATTCCAACAAACAGTATTTAAGGTCTCATTTTCATACATCTTTGCCAACTTTGATAATGCTAAGTCCTGATCCCCAAAATGTTTCTAAGTCTGATGGGTATGAATGAGAATTTCATTGATTTTGTCTTACTGTTTAAGGTCCTTTCTTGCATTTTACCCATTATCTATCTCTATCTCTATCTCCCTCCCTCCCCTGCCCCACCTTCTCTCTGAGATAGGGTCTCACTATGTTGTCCAGGCTGGTTCAAACTCCTCAGTTCAAGAGATCCTCCTCCCTCAGCCTCCCAAGTAGATGGGACTACAGGTGAATGTCACCACATTGAGCTAAGAATCTCAATGCTTTTTGCTCAAAATTCATTAATTCTGAGGAGGTTGATCTTTTTTTTTTCTCTTCATTTTGAACTTTCTTGTTTTTTTCTTATTGTACTTTTCACCTCATTTAAATTAATTCATGAAACAATTATATGAATATATAAGTAGGACTAGATATCATTGTAAATGAAGAAGAAAAAGTCAATTCAATAATGGCTATCTTTTGGTTACTTATTATATCTCATCTATGCTAATCCTCATGAAAATTCTGAAAAACAGTAAGATAAGAATTATTATTCCAATGTTTCTGTTATTTTTATAAATTTGATTACAAAATACATTATTCTGAAGTTTACCTAGACATGGAGAAATTATTTGTCCAGAGCCAGACAACTAAGAAATGGTGGAGCAGAGATTTGAAACTTAGGTCCACTGGCTGCAAAGTGTGTGTATTTTTTTTCAATTACACAATGCCAATTGTTAGATTTTTCTTTTCTGCATCCACTGTGAGCAGGAAAATTAACTGCTATAGAGAATGAAACTAATAAAATTAAAGTGAATCATTCTCTAAATTGCAAAAAGAAAATATACATTCATACTGATTTTCAAATGTGAAACTGAAAATAAGACATAAGAAATAACTCTTGGTCACAGAAGATATGAGGTAAATGGAAATTCAAAAAAAAAGAACGAATATCACCAGAGAAATGTCCCATAATTGCTACTTGGACACAGTTTTAATTTTAGTAGGTTAAGTGAATGCAAGTGATCAACTTTCTCTTAGAGAAGTTGGTGCTTTTGCTCATGAAATTCTCTTTGCAGAATTAATTGAAATTGGCTTGGCCATGAGTACTCTCGGCTGATTTGGGAACTGGCTCAAGAGTCACGAACAAGGAATAATCATAAACCTCTGAGTACGTAGTGGGGTGGCATAGGGATTGATGGATTGTGTTTCATTTAGCATCTTCATTAATGGATCTGAAAGAGGGAGCAAATAGCTTGTTAATGAAATTCACAAATGGTAATATGTGGGGCATTGCAAACACTGATAAAGACTGCCAAATTATCAAAGGAAACCTGCAGAGGTATGATGTCCAGACACAAACAAATAACCTAAAATAAAACATGAGGGAAAAAAGAGTTGAAAGAAGGATGTGTGGGGAGTGGTACTGAGCAAGAAGTTGACGGAGGAAGAATAATTTTTATGATGTCATCTACTAAGAGGCTTCCAAAGCATTATTTCTAAAAGAGACCTAGGAATCAGAGTGCAAAGTAATTCAAACTTAACTTATAAATGTGAGATGGAAGCCAAAGAGAACTTCTCCAGCTTACTGCTGTAGAGCACCAATCTGAAATTCAAACTCAGTTCTTCTACCTGATCTGATTTTTCACTTCTAAACCAAGCATCCTAATACCACCTCATAGAGTTGCTAGAGATAAAATGAGTCAGTGTCTCAAAAAGAGACAGGCATGATGGCTGGCAGGACCAGAAGTCCAGACAACCTTGACTACATCTAATGAAGCAGGTTTTGATATATCTCTGCCTCCAGATAGGTTTCTGGACTCAGGACTGAGGGCTTGAACTCCAAAAGTGCAGTTGCACTGGAGAAAGCCCCGAAAAGAGTACCAGAAAGAATTTAATCCAGACCACTAGCCCAGAAACACAGCTGAAGCATGCAAGGGTGAAAATGGAGAGTGCATATTTAACATGAGGAAGATGTAAGTAAGAGTAATGGAATGAAATTAAGAAAAGGAAAGCTTAAGCTTTAGATCAGGAAAAACATTTTTCCCCGACACTTCAATTAGATATTAGCAGAATATTCATACAAGGGAATAGTAAGTGAATCATTTCTTAAAGTATTTCAAATGAACTGCATAATGGTTCAAAAACTTTATCATTGTGGGGAAAAGCCCTGCAGACTTCTTTGGGGGCTCTGATGCCTTTGATAATTCTCACACTACCATGTTTCAAAATTTTCCAAGAGGTTCTAAAACTGTAATAGAATAATTGACTCTCTTCTCCAAATTCTCACTAAAAATCCCTAATAAGTCATTAGACAGAATTTTTATAGATTTGAATGTCCTTTCCTTCCACCAAGTATTCCTGAACACTTTTGTGTCTGCTACTACTATACAGAATGGCATCTGATTGTTCACATAATTGTATATGCCATTATTGCACACCGACATTCCACAAAATATATCATTCTTCTCGGATGCTCCAAATCCTGGATAAACGTGGAGATCCCTGCATGGGAGAAATCATACCTGAGCTTGAGGTAAGAGGTTTTTGATCTGGTGCAGGTTAGAAAACCAACAAGCAATATCCAAGGGAAAAGGTAAACATTGAATAGGTGCATCAAATAAGGGGTAAAAAAATACATTGTCTCTGTGTGCCAGGCACTGTGTAAGGTCCTGGTGATTAATAATGACCAGTGTAAACTAAAGTTCCTATCTTAAAGACTTAGATTTTAATGAGGAAGGCACTCATTAAAGAAATAAGTGAATGCAAATATAGTGCAATGTCATGAGCCATCAGAACTATGAAAAAACAGAAGAGAAATAATTTGGGGGTAGGAATAGGAGATAGAGTAATTTTGTATAGAATAGTCAAAGAAGATATCATAGTAGATGAGACTTGAAAAAGTGAAAAAAGCTGCAACTAAGCCAGGCACAGTGGCACACGCCTGTAATCCCAGCACTTAGGGAGGCTGAGACAGGAGAATCGCGAGTTCAAAGCCAGTCTCAGCAAAAATGAGGCACTAAGCAACTCAGTGAGACCCTGTCTCTACATTAAACACAAAATAGGGCTGGGGATGTGGCTCAGTGGTCGAGCACCCCCGAGTTCAATCCTCGGTACCAAAAAGAAGAAGAAGAAGAAGAAGAAGAAGAAGAAGAAGAAGAAGAAGAAGAAGAAGCAGCAACTAGACAGGAAATCCACATTCCAGGAAGAGGTAAAGCAAGCACAGAGGCTCTGCTCCTGTATATTTCAGGACCAGCAAGAAAGCCAGGGAGGGAAGTCATAGGAGGATATGACAAAGGCAGTAGAAATAATAACTAGGCAGGGGCCAAATCATTCAGATCCTTGAAGTCCAGGGCAAGGAATGAAAATCACTGAAGGTTTTAAGAAGAGGAGCAAGACGACAGGATTTACATTTCTAAGACAGAACTGTCTGCTTTGGGGGAAACAGATTTTATTGGGTGCAGGTGGAGAAAAAAATATGGTGGAGAAAAAATATGGAAGCCATTTATTGTGCCAGGAAAAGATGAAAGTGAGGACAAGAGGGACAGAAACAAGCCCAGGGTCTCTGAAGGCATTTGGAAGACAGAGCCAACAGATTCTGCTGAGGTATCAGATGGGAAGAGTGCCAGTTAGTTGAGGGATTGCACCACTGGGACATTCTGAAGGAGGGTGTCTACGTGAGCTGCTGCGCCTACTGAGCACAAGCAATATGTGTATGTTCAAGGTACTTGGGAGGGTGGATGAGGATGGACGACAGTGACGTGAGATTTAGTCCTTTTATGTATCTCTGTCCATTCGCCTCCCAAACCTTTCTTTAGGTGATATATATATATATGGACTTTGATAAATATCAGCATCTCAGTATATCCATTTTGGAAAGTCAGGGCTTTTCTGTCATTCATTCTAAATTGATCTCTTTCATGTCTTAAAATGCACCTATTTTTCCCCCACAATCACCTCACACCACACCTGTTTTGGTCAGCTTTTTCACTTGTGCGACCAAAAGACCTGACAAGAACAACTAGAGGAAGGAACAGTTTATTCAGGGGCTCATGGTTTCAGAGGTCTCAGTCCATAGATGGCCAACTCTATCCTTCAGGGCCTGAGATGAGGCAGAACATCATGGTCAAAGTGTGTGGCTGAGGAAAGCAGCTGGGGACATGGCACCAGGAAACAGAGAGAGCTCTGCTCAACAAGAATCTTCAAGCTAACTCCTTCCTTCATCTTCCTCTCCAGTGGCTTCCCCAACAATGGACACCACAGTCGAGCTACACTTGACTACCACTCTTCCTAGAGTATGCACACGCTACCCTGTGGACGTGACAGTTGTGCCACAACACATCACAGCTGCCAAGAGATGGTTGCTTCCATGGCAACTGCTGTTCCCTCTTCCCACCTTAGATACTCTTCACCATCTCCCCTCATAATTAAAATTAAGCATCACCTTCTTTCTGAATCTCAAATGGAATGAACTCCTCTTGGGTTGTTACTGTTTATTTATGAAAGTGTTTCCCAAACTGTAACATGAAGAGGTACCCACAGGAACCCATGCCATCCCCAAGACTCCTGTTTCAATATTATGGTTTCACTTTGCTGAAAATCTAAAAATAAAATTTCACCAGTTTCAAAGTGGAAGCTTTCTCTTGCAGGGATGAAACTCCATTTAAATACCTTTTCATGTGTTAAAAGCCTACTGTTCTTAAGTGAGTCTTATTTCCAACTGGAGTCAAGGGAATCTCTGAATATCATTTTTGGGTTCTTGGCTGTGTTTTCTTTATGAAAATTTTTTATACAAAAGCTTGAGATGTTATTTTTAAATAGTTCTTTATAAATAGCAACCTTAATTTTTTTAGGGGTTTGATTAAATCTCTTTTATCCAACAGATGGTGAAAGAGCTGTTTGTAGTTAATACGTTAGTGGAGCAAATCCTTCCTGTCCCATGTGCAGAGGAGGAGGAGGAGGAGGAGGAAGAGAGGAAGGTAGGGAGGAGGAAGAGGGAAGAAGTAGAATTTTTAAAGGAGGAAGAGGAAGAGAAAGAAAGAGGAGAAGGAGAAGGAGGAAAAGAAGGAGAAGGAGGAAGAGGAGGAAGAGGAGGGAGAGAAGAGAGAGGAGAAGGAGAACAAAGTTGAATTTGTTGCTACTAAATTTTTAAATGAGTCCTAGGATGCATTTGGGGTCTTAGCTGATTGGTGGCTTTGAGTAAAGGAAAGGGCTTTGAGCCTAGGATTTCTGACTCTGGAGTCTAATTGTCCACCACAGTGGACCTTGCCATTTAAATACTTCAAGCCTAAGAGTTCTTCTTTGCACTACTCAAGGATAAATGAGAGAGTCCAGGTAAAAGCAACTCAAAGCAACAAATGTCAGATGTTATGAATTTGAGGTCTGAACAGCAGGATCTCTTGCCTGGAAGCAATCCTTAAGAAATAAAGAGTCGTCTTGACCATAAAACTCTGCCTTAACTGCAGTTAGTGATTCCAGATGCTCAGGGACTCCTAGAGAGAAGGCCAGACATGGTTGTTCCTTAGGCCTGAGGCCAGGAGCCCCCTTGGGAAACAAACTGAACTCTTGCCATGATGGTGTTCAGAAATATAAGAAATTTGCTGAACTGCAAGAAGCTCCAGAGGAGTAGCCAAGAGGCAGGGAGAGGCGCAAGTCCTCCAAAAGGAAATAACAAAAAATAAGTAGGAAGATTCTAGATCAGGTATCAGGAAACAGCGCCAGCAGGCTCCGTGCCACTGTACCTGAACTCCTGAACTCATGCTGACCTGCCCACCTGAAGGAGCTGAGAAAGGTGTGCACCATAGGAGGAGGAGGCTGGTGAATAGAAAGGAAAAATCCATGTCCCCTAAGAAGTAGCCACACATAAAAATAGGATAGTGATTTCTAGTCTATCCAGGAGAAAGGTGAGCACTAGAGACTAGACAACAAGAGATAGAGGATGTCCAGGGGAACAAGGAAAAAGGCGTAAATGTTCTAGCAACATCAGGGTCAGGAGCAGAGCAGCGTGGGGCAGGGGAAGGAGGTAGGTGCCACCACCCCAGGGTAACCTAAGTAGCATATCAACAACATATCAGAGATCTGGAGACAGATGTCATAAAAAGGAGCAGAACAGCTGGACCTTACAAAGAGCAGTTCTGTAGAAATTACAGGGGAGATACCTCCCCTTCTTCTCTTCACTTAGTGACCCATTTTAAAAGGCAACAAAAAGGCTAAGATCCTGCCACCTGGCAAGTGGGAGCCAAAGATGATGCAGACTTGTGATAAAGGAGTGAAACTTTGTATTCTGAGAACCTTGTATAAATAGGCTCCTGGCAGGCAACCAGTGGTCTATTTAGAGTAAGCAACATGGGGAAGAGATTAATAGAAGGGCTATTTGGTAAAAGAGTGGTCCCTTGAGGGAAACCCACACGGCCTGGAAAGAAAGGAGATGCCAGAATCCCAGGAGAGAAGCGAAAGCTATGAAAGGAGAACATCTGGCAGAAGCTGTGGCCCCAAAGAGAACACAGGCAACAGCTGGCCCTGGTAGAAAGAAACCCACCCTCACTCTCCCCTGCCTGCCTGACTTCTCATTGTCTTCATCCAACAAAAGCTAGAAGGTGAGCAAACTCATTCATGCCATCCATAAAAAAAGTCACCCATAGGTCAGGCTGGCAAAGGGTTAAGAGCAGATTTGGAGAATCCAGCGAAAGATATCAAACATTTGCAAGCCCGTAGATAACCCCAGAGGACCTGTGAATATGGGCGGAGTTGCTTCCCTGTCATCAGCATGAACTCTGCCAGGACAAATCTTATCTCCATGTCATTGGAAATAGAAGGGATAAAAAATGACAGTGAAGACGAGGACGACGACGATGATGATGATAGAGGAGAAGGAGATACAAAGAAGGCAGAGAAAGAGAAACAAGTAACACGACACAACAAATATGACTAATGTTCAAAACCTGTACATTTAGCAACTACTTATTGAGCACCTACTAAGTGTTCGGTGCTAAGCCAGCTGCAGATGACTAAAAGAGAACACACATGTTCTATCCTTTCCTGATTATTGGAGAAGTTGGATCTGTGAATCGATACGATCAGCACAGCAATTGGATAAATAAATTTAATTTATGTAAATTCAATAAATTTAATTTAAACTATTTGGATAAATAAATTGAATAAATAAACAAATTTAATTCAGCTAGCTCCTATGATTATTAACAGTAACAATGATTATTATAGTTATTAAGCTTTACTATGTATCAGGCAGTAATAATGATTATTATGGTTATTATTGCTAACTTTACTAGGTACCAGGCAGTTTGCTAAACTACCCAAATCTGACCCGTTTCATATGATCACGAGAGGATTAAATTTCATCATCTACTATTCGTCACTTTACAAATGACAAAGTTGATACTTAGGAAGTTTAAATGACTTGCTTACAATCTTCGGACTAGTAAGAAGTGGAGCTGGGATTGACACTCATTCCAGAGATGCACTCTCCTAACCCCTGCAAGGCACTGTCACTTGAGTTGAAACCACAATGGTTTGCCTTTAAAACTGCTGCAATCTGTACTTTTCAAAATCCAAGGGAGTTTTCTTGATCTATCAATTTACCATGTCCCCTGTTATCCCTCTCAATATCTATGACTTAATTTACTAATTGTATCAAATATTACATTAGCTCAGTATTACACTAATTAGCACCATTTTGTTTACTAGATGATGACAGGGTAGACTGGAGTTTCCTTTCTTTGAAGCCCATTATTAAAATAATTATTCCCCAGGGGGTGGTGTGAAAAATAGGAATGAGCGACAGTGCGCACGTGTGGATACCTGTAGCCTTTCACAAGGAGGATGGCCTTACCCCAATTATTCCATCTGGCAGAGCCATTACCTGCTGTAGTTCACACATGAATGGCAACAATTTGCATGCAAATAGAAGCCTACATGCTTTCTTGGAGCTAAGAGCTGTATTTCAACATTTCACAGTGGAATTAGTCACTGGACAGGACGGTACAGCTTTGTGCAGGTGCCAACTAAAACCTTCTAAATACCAAGCTCTGTGTTTCACAGCAAGATTGTTTATTGAACCAGCTCATGGAAGCTCCAAAGACTCCTCTGCTGAAATGCTGCCAGCTCCAAGCTCTGATTTTGACATTGATGTTGTCAGTTGAGATTAAGCATTGGTCTTAATGAATGCTGGCAGACTTCTTCTGAGGTATGATCACGGTGTTCCATGGCTAAGTAGCAAAGCTTTGGACAGGAGTGAAGTGGAGGTCTTGGGAGAACGGATTGCAATTGTCTTCTATTACTGTTGCTCTCTTTCATCAGTTTACCATTTTTGCATCTGATAAAGGGCAAGTTCCTTGAACAGTCTTCGTGGATCTTCATCATCCAAGCCACATTCATCTTTTCACCCTTATGCTATGTCCCACTTGTCATAGTCCAACAATCCAAAAGTACTTCTGTTCCTCCCCACCATGATGCAGTACCAAGTCTTCTTGCTTTGCCCATCTGTTCCTGCTGCCTGGAATGGTCACCTTCACTATCTCTGGATGGTGAACTGTGCTCATTCCTCAAAACCCCAATCAGGAATAGCCTGAATACAGAGAGACCTTAACTGCTTGTTCCAAATAAAGGTCATTTTTCCATCTCCGTGAAATCATAAGACCTACAATACACAAATATCTTACCTACAGAGTATTGTCTCATCTTTATATATCCAGGTCTGACCACAATGTTTGGCATATGGTTCATGTTCCATCCATATTTGTTGAATTTAACTGAATTCTTTTTTATAGGTACATAGTGTTAGGAGTGTTGGGGAATTGAAAACAAACCACAACCTGAGGCTAATAATTCAGGAATTAGTACTAATTTTTTATAATGTTTGTTTATTTTTGCTCATGAAAATGCACTGACTTTACAAAAACAAACAAAAGAAAGAACATCATGAACAATGCGAAAACAAGAAAGAAAGCAACAACAATGAAGAGCAAACAAAAGAAAATACCTTCGTCTTCCTAACAAGAAACAGCTTCAACATTATGGGCCAGGATATGTCTACATTCATACCAACACATGCACGTATAAACGTATAAAGGTTCTTACGTAATTCAGATATAAAGCTTTGATTGCTAGGTTTTTTTTCTTTTCAGAAAAATTCACTTTTAATCATAGGAATGAGTTATTCTTTGTAGATGGAGATGACACACTGGAGAAATAAGTATTCCCTCCTGATGGAAGGAGAGAGTAAGACTTGCTGGAATCCATTTAGCACAATCAGTTGGTCTATTATCTCCCGATTATAGAAGTGGAGAAATGAGATATTTAATCAGGACATATTTTAGAAAGTTGTAACATATTTGCGTATTTCCCTAAGGCCTATAATGAAGAGCTCTTAATATTTCATTTTCATTATTACCAGAAGAGAAGAGTTACAATAAAAACTCTCCTTGTGGTCTTAGTCCCAGAACAAAGGAGAATTTTAACATCTCTAGGTCATTCCAGCAACCACACGCACAGTTAGGCAAGGCAAAGAACTACTCCAGATCAGAGTCCTGGGTCCACTTCCGGGCCCATTTTTGCTGTTTGCCAACGGTCTCTGGCCCAAACTCACAAAACGACATTTAGAATCTCTTCTGTGGCTGGGAGGTCACAGGAAACCATCATTCCTACATGCAAGATGAAGTGGACACCTTCCATTGAACATCAGATTCCTCCACAGGTTCGAGACCAAGGTGCTCTCCGCCACATAAAACTTAGCAACCCCTGAGAAAAAAGTACCACAAATGAGTAAACTGAGCATGTTCACGGAAAGACCAAAAAGGAACTAGAGTAGGCTACTGTTAAGCTAAAATGTTATCTGGTTTAATAAGTGCCAAGTGGTAACAGTATCCACTGGACCAGAGATATAATCATTGAGCCAGAGAATATTATCAAACACCAAAATGCTGATTCTGATTCAAAGATTGCTTTTAGCAGCCTAATTCTCATATTTTTTGAAAGACTAGAATTGTACTTATGTATAGATTATAGCTAAGTGTATTCTGTTCCTAAACAGATCAAGACTACATAGCTGGAGATGGTAAATAATCACAGAATGCATGGGCAGTGATTGCACACTGGACAAAGACACAGACTTGGCCTGTGTCCCTGTGCTTTTCCATGTGCTGTTCCACAGTCCAGGTATAGGACTAATGATGCCAAAAAGGAAGCTTTCCTTTATCTGGGGAGAGGTGGGTGGGTGCCACTCCCGAGGATGTCTGAATCAAATCTGACTGTGGTGCCTGCCTGTCACATCCAGTGTGGTCTGTGGTGGCGTGTCTGATAAGAGCAAGTGACAAAAAGCAGATGGCATGATCACTGTGACAGAAAATTGATGGAAAATGAGAGCTGAAGACCAACCAGGTCCCAGCAGTGCCTGACGCCATGGCCTCGGACAGCCAAATTGCAGCCATTCCTAAACATCCGTGGGAAGGAACAGGTTTAACCCGTGAGGTGTTTTCAACATGCTTCTTCTTTTTAGATCTGAATGCTATGAAAACAGTGTTAGGTGTTCAAGAGGACTATTTATTCACTGTTAGTTCTCATCTATGGGAGGAGTGAAATAGAAATATGAAGAGGAGAATTATTTTAAAAAGCAAACTGGTATAACAGGGAAAAGCACAACCTTGCATGGTTTCTAGAAGAGAATGTCTTTTAAAGGTCAGCTTGTGTGTGTGTGTGTCTGTCTGTCTGTCTGTCCGTCCTAAACCACAATGGCTGGGAAGGCACACTGGCTCATTCACCATAAAGACACCAGTCTTGCCGGGCACGGTGGCTCACGCCTGTAATCCCAGAACTTAGGGAGGCTGAGACAGGAGAATCGCGAGTTCAAAGCCAGCCTCAGCAATAGCGAGGCGCTAGGCAAGCAACTCAGTGAGACCCTGTCTCTACATTAAAAAAAACACAAAATAGGGCTAAGGATGTGGCTCAGTGGTTGAGCACCCCTGAGTTCAATCCCCAGTACCAAAAAAAAAAAAAGACCCCAGTCTTGCATGTAGTAGATTTTTCTCACAGTCCAGGAAATAGAGATGAGAGACTTTGGAAGCAGAACAGAGGGGAGTAGGAGTAAGAATGTGACCTCACAAAGACATGTAAAGTCTCATGTTCCCTCCCTCCTCTCCCTCCTCCCCCTGCCCCTCTTCCTCTTTCTCTTTCTTCCCCACTCCCCCTCATCTCTCCTTCCTTCCTGCTATCTCCATCTCAGTCCCTTTTTTTCCCTTCCTCCTTGGAGAAAGGGTCCTTGATTTTTTATGACATACTGGCAAGTTTCTGAATCAAAGATGCCCCAAAGCTTGAGAATGCAGATCAAACCCAATTCTTCTTATAAAAGAACTTTGACTTGAGTAAGATCTACCATCTTAATTTCCTGATTTTGATAATTATACTCTATTTACATAAGAGAATGTCTTTATTTTCAAAACTACACATTGGAGTATTTAGGGTTAAAGATACATCACAGCTGTAATTATTTTCAAATGTTTTGGAAGAAAAAACATATAGATAAAGAAGAATAAATGTAACAAAAACTTGAGATATCTAGGTGAATAATTCTGGAAGTCTTTGTACTATTCTTGTAACTTTTCTGTCATTTTGAAGTTATTTCAAAATTTAAAATTAAAGAGGGCTATTCTATAATGAAAAAAATTTTTTTAATTTATAATTCTTATTTGTTACCAAAGTAAAGGTCCTCTTCCCCTAGTGATTCCATCAGGGAGGATGATTGAAAAGCAAAGAACCATACCCTGACATGACTCAAACCAAACATAACATTATGTAAACCACACAACCATAGCTGCATTCTAGAAATCTGGTCCGTTTTCCATGCTTTTTGAATGAACTTCCTCTCCTCATCACTCATCCACTCATTCATTCACAGAATATTTACTGAGTACCTCTCATTTCCAATGACCAAAGGTGCTCTTGTTCATGCTCCACATGTTTACACAGAGCCATGTCCAGTCCTGTGCAAAAAGCGTAAGACAGCTACTACAGGAACAAAGAGGAGAGGGACCCTCACCCAGTCTTTAAGAAGGTCAGAGAAGCCCTTAAAGAAAGAATATTTAATATGAAATCCATAAGAAAAGATGGTTGGCCAGATAAGGGAGGTATGTAAGAGCAAAATACATCTAGAGTATCCTAAGATATGCAAGACTCTGGAGTTTAGCACTGAGAATGGAGAGGAGAGATTGTACATTACAAAATAATTAAAACCGGAAAGGCAAACAGAAGTCATATATGCTTTACTGACTGCTACGTGAACCCCAAAGGCCCACATATGGAGGACTTGGTCATTAGTCCACGGTGCTATTGGATGGTGGTGGAACTTTGAAGAGGTGCAGCCTCATGGAACAAGTTGAGGTCACTGGGGGCGTGCCCTGGAAGAGCAGATTGGAATCCCAGCTCCTTCCTCTCTCTTTGCCTTCCAGCTGCCACGGGGCAGCAGTTCCCTCTGCCACAGTTTTCCCACCATGATGTTCTGCCTCGTCACAGGTCAAACAGCAACAGAGCCAACTAACCAGAGACTGGAACCTCAGAAACCATGAGCCAAAATAAACCTTCCTAAGCCAAAATAAACCTTAATAACTTATCTCAGATATTTTGCCCCAGTGATGGAAAGCTGGCTAACACACCAGTGGTTTGGGGGTTTATTTAGAGACTTCAGAATTTTTAAGCAAAGGAGAGATGTGCAAAAAATGTTTTTCTTTTTATAATTTCAATTTGGTTACTGGTAGAATTATTGATTTGAGAAAGTCAGGAATGAAGCCTGGAAGACTACAGAGCTGGAAATGATAAGATCAACAGAAAGATAACATGGAGATCATAGGGACCAGCGAAATCCAGTATCTACATCGTTTCTGTCTTCTGGAACTCAGCCCTTTCAAGTCAAGTGGAAGCACCCATATGCCCCACTTCTGGCATGATAAAGGCAGAGGCTCACACCTGCATGTCATTTACAGCAATCATGATGGGCCCAACTTCTATGAGGACTTTTCTACCCTTACTCTAAATGCTGTAATGTCTGATTCTAAGAGTTGATCCCATATTCCTTTGAAAACCCATCCTCCCTTCTAACCTTCTCAGCCCTTCACGCCTTGCTAAAAAAGTCAATCAAATGAGAACATCACATAGGTGCCAAAAGTATATTTCTTAAAACCATAAAACTAAATCTGAATTAGATTATCAAGATAGGCTGTTCAATGACAACTATCACTTAACTAAGCTTTGCAAAAGAATCCAGTAATACTTCTAATGGGCAGTCCCATTCCCACATTACAACTGCTGAAGTGGCTTCTATAAACCTTTGTCTCACTAAATGACACTTCAAGACGACTCAGACTAAAAGGCACTTATTTGGTAACACTTCTCTGAATGCCCCCTGGGAAAGGACAGCCAGTCAGTGCTGTCTTCTCACAATACTTCATACTTGCTCCTTAACAAAGTGAGTTGAACCCCAGCTTTGTAACTGATATTTGGGTAATGTTTATTATGTTGTTTTCTGCCTTTAAGGCAGAGAGAAAAATAGAATTTACCTCCTAATGTAGTTACACGAACTAACCATTAACAAGTACTTGCTTAGGTTCCCAGCACCTGAGAATAATAGCTACTGAGTGCAGAGGGTTTACCATAGTATCATTTATCATTTTCCACCATTAAATTAGGAGCCCTCCTGGAGAAACAGACAACTATTTTAATCACCGATGAGTCCCCATTTTCTAACTAGTGGTCTGGAATGTAGAGGGAGCTCCATACACATCTGTTGGATGCATGAATGAACGAGACGGTGTAAGCAAAATATCTGACGATCCGTGTGCACTGCCACAAATAAATAAAAGCCCTGGTTCTTGGCAGATTCCAGTTGATGAAGCCTTGGTTCACAGAGCCGGAGGTTCATCCTCAGCTCTGCAAGCCTGCTGAGTGGTTTCTGCACACAGACTGTATCTCCAACTACTCTTCCTCCCAGTCGCTGCCTTAATCACCTCTGCTGGCTCCTTTCCTGCTTCTTGGGGAGTGAAAAGTTTCTGCTACTCAAAGAACAACGGCCTGTGATCCCATCCTTTCCATTTGGTCAGTCCCCAATTATTGTCGATTCTCCCCTCGCTGTAACAAGAGGCTTCCGCTTCATCACAAAGCCTTCTGCGCTCACATCTCCCTTTATCCCTGTGTGGAGTGGAGCAGAGCAGAGAGTCCTTCCCTGCCCACATTGTGCCGACACTGAAAGAGACACAGTCATGAGGCAGGAAGGGAAGATGGCTTTTGAATCAGAACAAATGCATGCCAGCTCAAGCCGATGCTTCATTTAATTAGCAACCAATTGGCTCTGGCCACCATGACTGAGTTTCTCTTTTCATAGGAACTCACTCACTCTTCATTTGTATGAGAAGTGAAGACAGATGAGGAAGAATTGAATAGAGAGGGGGAAAAAATAAAGCATTCTGCAGAAGGAGAATCAGAGTGAGAAAAAAATACATGTAGATTGAACATCCCTAGTCTGAAATATTCCAAAGTCCAAAATTGTTTTGAATACCAACATAATACACAAGTGGAAAATCCCAACCTGATCTTGTGTGACCAGTAGTGGTCAAAATGCAGGTGCACCAAAAATATTATATAAAATGACCTTTAGGTTATGGGTATAAAATGCACATAAAACATCAAGTGAATTTTATGTTTATTTTATGTTTTGGATCCCAACCCCAACATATCTCGTTATGTATATGTAAATATTTCAAAGTCCAAAATAATCAGAAATGCTTCTGGTCCCATGCTTTTGAGATAAGATAATCTATACAAATAAAAATGATATGATGCAGAAATTAACTCCCACCCCCAAAATATATTGAGCATCGTACGTATGTGCTAGGAACTGTGCTAGAATCTGGGGATGCACCTTTGAAAAAGACTGGTTCCTAAGCTCAAGGAATTGAGAGAAATAAAATTCATATATATCATTATGTGGGGTGAATAATATTATTTAGCTTGGGAAAGAAAAGTGACAGAGGTAGCATGAGTCTTGTCTTAAAAATACACGGTAGGAGCCAGGCAGGGTGGTGCACACCTGTAATCCCAGCACTTTGGGAGGCTAAGACAGGAGAATCGCAAGTTCAAAGCCAGTCTCAGCAATGGTGAGGCGCTGAGCAACTCAGTGAGACCCTGTCTCTACATAAAACACAAAATAGGGCTGGGGATGTGGCTCAGTGGTCGAGTATCCCTGAGTTCAATCCCCGGTACCAAAAAAAACATAAAAATTAAAACAAAATACACAGTGGGATGGAGAAGTGAGTTGCTCCAAGCGCTGTACAATGGTCTACAAAACTCGACATTATCACCTGCCTAGCTGACTACCTGCAACATCATTGTAAATGGGAGTTTCCTAAGGGTAGTACCTGAAACCACTGAAAATCACAGTATTTCAGAGAGGCAATAATGTTAATGCTTAAGTTCAACTTCTACCATCTTCTAGTTCCTCCTCTTCCAAGCCAAAGACAGATCCATGTGCTTATATTTTTCATCTATAAATAATTATTAAATACTCACCTCTACAAAATGTCAATGTTTATATTAATAATATAAAAACACAGCAAATGAAAAATGGGATACACAGCTTGATGGAATCCAAACTTGAAGTTGATCATCTTTCACACACTCTCAGGAAGTGTGACCTCCATTGTCCCATGGGGCGCTCCAACCACAAAGTGCTACCGTCAGATGTTGTGACCTGCTTCTCCCTCCAACTTCACCTGGAATTGGTCAAGCCTGGTGGCTCAGAACCAACTCCAAGTTAGCACGTCACCCACTTGGATGTTTCTGTCTCTACATAGGTATTTCTGGGTCACTCGGCTTCACGGCTCCCTCTTTGTCTTCCTCTTTCTGAATTAGCAAACTGACTTCAGAGGCTTGGCTTGGCTTGGGACCTGATGGCTGTGAACATACATTCATTAGTCATGACTCTCAGTTTTGCAAATTAATGAATATTCCACTCAAACTGGCTTAAGCATGTTTGGGAAACTGCTAAATCACATAAATAATAAAAGGCTGGTAGTAGAGTTGGCCTTTTTTAAGTGTCTCTCTCTTTCTCTCTCCTTTTTCCAAGCTTTGCTCTGCTTTTTGAACGTGTTTCATGTTCAAACAGGATCTTTCTGTGTGTGGAAAGCTCCAATCTTCCCATAGTTCATCTTTATAACAAGACCAGCACAGAAGAGAGCAACTTTGTTTCAATCTTCCCAGTAAATGGCCAAATATTTGTTCTGATTGGAAGGATGAGGGAGTGTGCCCATCCCTGAAGAACATGCGGTAGCACTGGGGATCAGATGGATTGATTAAGCCAGACTGACTACTTGCCCACCCCTGGATCTGACAGCAGGTTAGCTCAGACTCTGCAAGAGGAGAAGGCATACTTCCCAAAGGACTCTCCAGAAACTGTTGTGCAGAGAACTAATGAATTCCGAGATGAGAAAAAAGAAAAAGGCATAGTTCCCAACATTTGAACATCCTAGTTGAGCCTGTAGCTTTTAGCTGTTTGAGAGGGAAAGCATAAAAGAAAGGTCTCTGAGCCCATTTTTAGGTAAGATTTGGTTTGTTTCCCTTTAGCTTATCACCCTCTTGTATCTCCTGGAGAAAAAGAACCGATAGAAAGTGAGGGTGAGAGAACATACAACAGGAACAAGGACATCTGTTCTCATCTGTGGTGACAGCAATGAAATCATATGTCACAGAGACAAAATGGAACAGATCCAGATTGCAATTATTATCAGTTCTGTGGGGCTGTTCTAGCAAGTGGCCCTCGCACTGATGCAGAACTGGGCTATTGGCACAAAGAAATGTATCTGAATTGTAAGTTCCACAAAGGGATTGTAATTAGGATTTGAACTTCAGATTCTAACCTCAATTTAGATAGAAAAGAAACTATCAATCACCTATTCAAACTCAAAATCTAGCTCTTTACTTCTGTCAATGACAGAGATCACATATGTAAAGAAATGTTTTGCTATATTTTCATAGCAGCCAGAAATCTTGTCAAAGCATTTTAGAGCAAATTTTTTTATGGTTCTACTTGCTTTGCTTTTTCTTTTTATTTGCTCCTTGCTGGTGCCCCGTCATCCACGGGTAACCTCACTGCACATTGTTTTATCCATGGCTCTGCTATTTGGACCTTCATGAAGTGCATTAATCAAAACAATGTCTTCTCTTCCCTTAGCACCAAGTGGACTCTCTAATAGTATTAATGGTAATAAATACCATTATCATTATTATTATTAATATCAATCACTATAATATAAAAACTTAATAGCATTGAGCATGAGCATTCGCCATGCGTCATGTTCTCTGGTAAGCACTTTGCCTGTATTACCACCCATTTTAATGCAAAACTATGAGATAAGCACTTTTCTTTTCATAGTCACATTAAAAATAAAGAAAACCAAGATTCAGAAACCAAAGCCTCAGAGCTGAGGGGTTGTAGCTCAGTGGCGGAGCACATGTGGAGCATGCACAAGGTCCTAGGTTCAATCCCCAGCACTTAGAAAGAGAAAAGCAACAAACACCTCAACCAGTAGATGCAGCTAACAAGCGTCTTCCACAACTTCCTCAGCCTCTCACACAACGCACAGATCCTTCATTTCCTCTGCTCACCATGCCCTGCCCAGCATTGGCACCTGCTACTCTCTGTTCTTGATGCTCTCAGGAAAGCTGTTTTCAGGGCATAATCTCCCCACCACAAGTGTCCACTGACCCAAATGTTGTTAACTTCTACTCATGTTCTTAGAACAAAAGTCACCTCCTCACTCCCCAGAGTGAACACCTTCAATAGTCCCTTCTCTTTGTCATGTAGGAAGAGCTGCCATCACCCACATTACCAACATTGTCTTCCTTAACAGACTAGCTTCTCTTGTGGTTTCACCCAGAGTTGTGTCCTTAGCTTTTAGTTCAGATCCAGTCATCTACGACATACTACTGGGTAGAGAAGTGACCACAGTCATCACCCAGCCAGGGAACAGCGCATCTGGGACCAGAACTCTAAGCAGTTTCTGGGGACTTGAACATCCCCACTGTGATTTTTCCAACCCTCCTTTTGCTAAGACTTATCTCTCTAATTTAAAAACTATGATCTAGCCCAGATAATTTTTTCTCAACTACCCAGCAAATAGGGAAAATAGTTGAAATTTTAAAAGTGGGATAGGGATATGTGAATAATGTACTAAACTATAGCATGCATGTCCTATCTAATGGAGACTCTTGTTGCCCAATAAGAGCCCAATTCACCGTAAGTTCCAAGAAGTCAAGACAAACCAGAAATATGGGGTTTTAGTTTTACATGTAAAAGTATCTCCTTTTTTAATAGCATGTACACAAGATGACATTGCACACATTTTTTAATTTGTTTCCTCATCTGTAAAATGGAGATAATATTGGAACCTAGCTCATAGGACTACTATGAGAAATAAATTACTTGCCATTTATGGAGAGTTTAAAGTAAGTGTTGATACATGATACTTACATATATTTTTGAATATGTACCAATTAAATAAATAATCAATTTCATGTTAAATACATAAATGAATATTAAATATATCTAAATAATAATAATAAAGGTACTTTTTTAAAGTACAGTGGGAAGCAAGCAAAACACATCTGACCTATCTGTTATCAGATTGGGACTTCTGCTTATATTTCCACTGAATCCTTGATCTGGGACCCCCTCTTGATCTGGCAAACCTGACTCTTCTCCTACATAGTTTCAAAAATAGCCCTTTGCAAAACCCCAGAGACTATGATTTTCTAAAGTCACGAGTGCTAAGCCCATTGCAAGTCCCAAGACTACTAAAGAAGGGATGATTATTAATCTACCTTTCCCCTTATCCCAGGGAGGTGTGGTTGAAAAACTTTACCCACAGAAAGCAAACTCTTTTGAAAGCTCCTGCTTCTGAGCCTCAGAGGGGTCTCTATCCACTGCAGCCCACTTTTCAATCAATCTGATCTGCAATGTTTGCAGATTGTGCTGGCCACCCGTAGCCAGCTGCGTATCAGCAGCAATCAGCAGCATGGTGGGGACCGAGCATAGGCACAGTAGAGAGCAAGGCTAAAAATAACCATTTTCAAATTAAAATCCTGAATTGCAGAGAAAAGGGGGAGGGGAAGCAGAACACGGTAGGGCATGTTTTATTTATTTACACCAATGAATCAAAAATCAAAAAGAGAAAAAGGCATTTTGAAGGATCTGGGAGTATGGCAGAATTGTTTTCATCTCTGGTCATGTCAAAACACCAGTGATGATGTAAAGCAAATGCCTGTCAGACAAACCCAAAAGAAGCTTATTTACACGTTTGGGATGAGCAGGGTTGTAAATGATGATTTAATTGGAAAAATCTGCCTCGTCATTTGAACAAGCAAAGCTAAAAACAGACATGACATAGTGCTGGAGGATAATAAATTCAAGAAAATGTCCCTTCTGTTTTTTTTTTTTTTTTTTTTATTCTAATGCAGTTCCTTCTTTCCTCCTGCCTTTCTCTATTCCATTTTCATTTCCATTAGAAAAAACATTTCTCAGCATTTTCCAGGCTGCCCTTAACCTTTCTGACTCCCTCACTTGGGGCCTGT
Source organism: Geosciurus inauris (assembly GCA_004024805.1). Taxonomy (NCBI): domain Eukaryota; kingdom Metazoa; phylum Chordata; class Mammalia; order Rodentia; family Sciuridae; genus Geosciurus; species Geosciurus inauris. The sequence goes on from PVHX01009115.1 coordinate 64,413, forward strand.
AGAAGATAAAGCGCTCTCTCAATGACTGGAGACAGGTGCTGGGCAGTACCCAGTGCACACAGACTGAGCTCTGCAGCTGGGACAGTGGCTCCTGAAAACAAACAGTGCGTGGGCTGATGGATCCGCGAAGGTGTGTAGAACATCTAACTCCATGTATAGCAAATAAAAAGCATGGATAAATCAGTTTCTTGACCTGCCACCAGTTTCTATCTGGCATTTATCAGCAAAAAGAAATAAATCACTCATATCTCTAGTAAGAATTTTCAACTTGAAAGAATGATATTCATACAGTACCAATGATTATTTCTGGGTGGGAGGTTATGGGGATACAGTTTCCTTCTTCACATTTTTATTTAGGTTTTTCAGATTTTATGCAATGAGAAATGATAATTAAAGCAAATATTTCAGATTCTGTTATATTAAATACATATATTAAATACATATATTATATTAAATACATATATTAAATACATATATTAATACAAATAATATATTAAATCATTCTCTAGTCTTATATTGGCCTATTCCCGTCCAATGACCAGTCTAGTAATAATAATTCATTAATGAGTTTAGAAACTAAAGTTTTAGCTGGATGTGGTGGCACATGCCTTTAGCCCCAACTACTTGGAAGACTGAAGTAGGAAAATTGCTTGAGCTCGCAAGTTTAAGACCACACTGTGAAACATAGAAAGATAAACTAAGGTTTCAGTTCTCTTTTTTGTTCCTTTTAAAATTTTCCAGAAATTGGCATTTTGCCAATTTTTAATGAAGAGAGGTTGGCACAAATACCAAATCTAAACTGAATACCACTTAACATGGTTATAACCTCTCAAAACACACAAGAAAGCACACAGATACATACAAAGAATCCATAGAACATAAACCACTTCATCATTCCAGCCATTATTCCCAAGAAACCCTTTTTCTCAACTGTAGTAGACAATCATGGCTACGAACACCTCCAAATGTCATCACATTGGAGATTCCAACATTTGAATTTAGGAGTTAAATATACATTCAGTCCATAGCTTCCAACATTAAATCTTTGTCTTGGGGTCAATTTGAAGTGGTAGGGGAACTTGTGATTGCATCCAGACTATATAATAAGTATAAATCCCTAGACTGAAGAGTCTTTAAGCTACTATTGACAATAAAGTCACTAATGACAACTGCAGCCTAGCCTTTACTTATTGAAATCTGGTGCCCAAATTAAACTGACCATGTAAGCCACCTCCAGATGGAATGAGACTGGAACAGAGCTGCTTCCCGTTTGGATGTGATATTAGTACACAGAACTGTGACTGGCACGGAGACAAAGTAAGCAAGCCCACCAGCCCGTGGGCAAAATCCACTCTCTTTCTAACTCTTGGTCTCAAGAGCCAGGGACCTGGGAACATGAAGAGCATAGAAAGGCTCAATTTATCCAACAGTACCTACCTCCTTTTAGCCTGGGCTTTTGACAGCCTAGCAAAAGAACAGGAATTACATTAGCATGGATTCTGCCACAGAACAGATGACATATAATATATGTTCCTGCTTTTTCTTCCATAAAGCTGTGACACATTAGCAAAGCTTCACAAAATCACTCTGTTTTAGGACAACCCTAGACAACTCGTTTCCATTTTATTTCGGGCACAAGGACATTTCCTGTATTCAGCTTTCATTGACGTCTCTGAATATTATGTTAAATGTTGACATGCATTTAGCAACTAAACATCATTGGTTAAATTTTTTCCCTCTTGAAATTGTTTTTAATGTAATAATTGAACAAGTATGAATCCAAGATTCATCACCAAATATATGACCTTGCTTAGTCAAACTTCATCTTTTCATGCTATAAAATATAGATAACATAAAACTCACATTGTAGGTCATTGCAAAATTTGCAAATGTCCCTGAAATGTGTTTATTCCAATCTTTGGCACAAAAGCACTTCTAAATGTTAAATGTTATTATTAAAATCAGATCCAATTATAATAACTGCACAACAGAAAAATACAAAGTCAGTATTGCACTTAGAATCTGGAGACACTTTAACTAAAAGACATCTAAGTTCTTCTCACTCTAATACTTTAATTTTTTAATGCAATTTAACATTCATTGAAATTCAACTACAATATGGAAAGAGATGAACTTTTCAAAAAAGGAAGATGATCAAGGTATTCATCTAGGAACTCACAATATAGAAAGGAAAGCAGTTACATATATATGTCCTGAGACTAGTGGTTTAAGCATTACCTGGAAAATTATTGGAAATATTACTATTGGAAATATACTTTGTCAGACCTACTGAGCCAGAAGCTCTGATATATGTCCCAGAACTGTGATTTTAAAGGCCCTCCCATTGATTCTGAGTCATACTAAAAAAGCAATTTATTGTACTGGGGATTGAACTCAGGGCACTCGACTACTAAGCTACATTCCCGGCCCTTTTTGTTTTCATTTTGAGACAGGGTCTCACTAAGTTGCTCAGGCTGGCCTCAAACTTAACAAATCTAATCCTTCTGCCTTAGTCTGCCAAGTCGTTGGGATTACTGGTGTGTGACACCATGCCTGGCTAAAATTTGCTGCCCTTGACCATGTTGTGGTCTGTGTGTTTTCAAAAAGTTTCCATAGAGGAAATGAAAGCAATAGCAAAGATTTTTTTTAGTCACATTTCAAAAACAGCCTTATGTTCATAACATTTTGTCAATCAAGTACTTTGTGAAGATGTTATGAAGATGTTCAATTTTGGCAAGTGTTCTGATGGCCAATACCTTAGCAGCCACACCAGTCAGGTGGCCAGAAAGAAATGTGTACCTCCAGATGTTATTTAGGTGTTTGGAGACCCAAGAACAGATGAGCTCCAGTGCACCTGTTAGAAGGCATAAAGGAGGGAGAAAGAGAGGGGCCATGAGGACAGGAAAGATGGTAGAAGGAGATGTACATCATTGTCCTAGGTACAGGTATGACTGCACATATGGTGCAACTCTATATCATGTACAACCAGAGAAATGAAAAGTTGTGCTCCATTTGTGTACAATGAATCAAAATGCATTCTGCTGTCATGTACACCTAATTAGAACAAAATTTTTAAAAAAGAAGGGAGAAAAAATTATAAGTGGAAGAAAATAGTCACCCTCCTTTCCCTACAATTTTCTAAATTTATACTTAAAGAACTTAAATAGGTATATCCCCCATCCCAACATGTTAGAATGTAGAGGAATGTGAATAAAAAGTCCGCTGAAACACTTTTAGTATCATCTGCCTCTGTTCTCAATGCTTGCCTTAATTTCAATGCACACAGTGTGTATTTAATAAAATATTAATAGTTGAACAGACTATCCTAACTAATCCAAAGAATAAACTAATAGTCAAATGTATATCTGTAGAAGACTAATAAAAATGTTTAAAAAATAGAGGGAAAACAAAAATAGAACCTATTTTGTATGACTGAACAAATAACATTTGAAGAAATGCAGTCTGAACACTGTGGTTATAGCATTGATTTTTCTGAAATTAGAACCATTCTGCATCCAATCAACCTGCCTCTGTATTGCTGACATCAACCACTGAGGAGATGAAGAAAAATCTCATTTGTGCCAGTATCTGGCAAAGTAACACAAGTTAATTTGTCAATTAAACTATCAGTGTAATAGAGAATGTTACAAACTAACATTAGCAGGTTAAGAGAGGCAAACTGTATAATTCATAAAGAAAAACACAAGTCCACAACAGGAATTCAGATGTAGCTTAAATGAAGATGAATAATGGCAAAACAATATTAAAGACAGAATCTGAGTGACCTCTAGTGTTAGAAGAATAAGCAGTAAAAGGAAGAAAATAGCCCTGGCGCAGAATCCTAAATCATAGATCTATGTATATACATATGCTCCATTACAACACAGTTTCCGTTTCTATCTGTTAAAAAGTCACCCAAAAGAACAGCACAGAGGATTTTGCATTTCAGCTTTCTCTGTTCTGACTTACAGACCTAATATTAAAATGTCTTCTTTTATAAGTATATTGTGAAAGTTTGTTCAAATGCCTTTGAGGAAAAAGAATGCCTGGTGTTAAACATTAAATAACAGTAGGCTTCCCAGTTGACATTGGGGAAAGGTCGGGGGAATGCGGGGGAGGCAATGAAGCCATTCCAATTTTAGTAGTGTTGAGAGAGAGCTTACATTCAGTTGCTTCACCTTCTAATGTATGCATTGATTTTTCTCAAAGCACAAGCTCTGATCACCTTCAATCAAGGTTCTTCAAAACCCCCTGATTGCCTACCAAATTAAGAACAAATTCTTAGGTGTGTCATTCAAGGGCTTCTGTAAAATGACCCCCCGACTTTCATGTCCTGTGAAGAAGGCTTCGGCTGCCATGGGTCACCATACCTGTATTGTCTCTGCACATTCAGGCTGCAGAGATCAGATTCATCTACCAGTATCTTTTCTAACTACTGGAATTTTGCAAGCCTTGGTGTAAACATAACCCCAAATCTGGGAAGGGCTTGCAATTTATTTCTAATAATCTCCTGTTTGCAAGAAATAAGTTTCTTCCACTTTTTAATTGTGTAACTTTGGAAAAATTACTTAGCCTAACAACTCAGTTTGATCATTCTTAGTAGGAGGATAATGTATGTCATCAATATATTACCACAACTACCTCCGCATGACAGTAAGTATAGAAAAGTGGAACAAAATCAAGGTCAAACACCATCTCTGTCATTAACTTTGGAAACGTGGGCAAGGAAGTCCACCCACAGTTCATTTTCTCACTTGTAAAAACAAGTACAATAATAACCAGCTTGATAATATTAATGTGAGGATTAAAATAAGATGACATATAAAAAGGTATCCAGTACATTGTAGGCACCCAGTAAGTGCTTACCTCTGCACACCCTGAGACCATGACCTCTACCTGCCTCTTCCATTTGGGGAAGGTGCATGATGTCAGACGATGCCATCAAGCCCTTCAGCTGGGGTCACTGGTCATTCTACTCCCCCTTTTCCTATTGTAATATAGTCAGCCAAAGATTCAAGAAGATGTTAATAGCAGATCTAAGGCATGATGATTTCAGGTCATCTGATAATCACATTTGGCTGCTTCACCTACAGTCTTGCCCTCTTGAGCTTTCTGCTATAATTTACAGAATGGCCTAGACAGCCTTCTAAATTCACATCATTAGTAATATTATTTTAGTTATAGTCTTAGACTAAGCCAGGCTCAGGATGAAGAGTTAAAACAAAGTTTTATTATATGATTCCATTTATATGAGGTATCTAGCATTGTCAAATTCATAGAAACAATGTAAACTGGTGGCTTCCAGAAGCTCCTGGGAAGGAAAAGAGGAGAGATGCTTCATGTGTATAGAGTTGTGGTTTTGTAAGATGAAAAAGTTCTGTAGGAGCTGGCTCAGGAGGCTGAGGCAGGAGGATCTTGAGTTCAACCCAGCCTTAGCAACTTAGAGAGATCCTGATTCTAAATAAAATATTTTAAAAGAGCTAGGGATGTGGTTCAGTGGTTAAGCGCTCCTGGTTCAATCCCCAGTACCAAAAAAAAATTATTTTAATTGAAAAATTTTAAAAATAAAAAAATAAACTTTCATGAGATGAAATTCATTACCCCTTTAACACAACTCCTTCTGCCATCTCCATAGCAGGCCATATAACACACACATACACATGAGCTATCATGCAAGCATGCATACACACACACATACATGTGCACACAGAGTTAGTCTGAAGAGTAATTTTCATCTAATAGCCTATGAAATAATTGATCTTAAATCAATATTTAAAATCCTGTGTTATTTTGAGTCCATGTTAAGAATGAGAAAAAGTACCTAACACCTCAAAAGAGGTATTGGTTCTAACTCACTTGGCTAGAAATCAAAGGAATAAAAGAATTAACAATCCATCTTCTACCTGGAGTAACTTAGGCAGAACCTGGTATAAAGCCCCACATCATTTTGAACTCCTTCTATTATTGTCAGGTTTCATATGATTATTGCAGTGATTTCTCAACAACAGTTAGCAGCAATTCCTAACATCCCTGAAAACTGAGTAAAAGAAGGAGTCCCAAAGCCAACTCCAGACTGTGTCTGTTCCTGCTGAATATGCTGGAAGAAGGAATAAAACTTAAAGACTGCACTGCTGCTTTCTCTAGTTGGAAATTCCAAATTACTTTTAAAGCCTCCTCATTAATATGTCCCTCGAACAGCCTAACCCTTATTATTGACCTGATATCCAAAATCCTTACAGCTTGATGGAAGAGGATAAAACTCAGGAGTCTCAGGTGTAAATGAGCAGAAATAACTCCAGCCCTGTTACCCACAGATCCTTGTCCTTCTCCAAGTCAGTCTCCCCTCTAATGCTGTCTCTGCCCTTCTGGGTAGACTCTAGTAACTCTGGGTGTTCTCCAACCCAAGATCACAACGTATTTTAGTTAGCTGAACTTTTTATTGATGGATAGCATGCATACAGGAAAGTGCATAGGCCATACTTGCACAAACTAATGAACTTTCACAAACATCCTGCATCACCAGAACCCAGCGAAGAAAGCACAGCACAACTCCCAAAGCCTCTCTGTGCCTTTTTCAAATTATCCTGGCATGGTGGTGCACGCCTGTAATCCCAGCACTTTGGGAGGTTGAGACAAGAGAATCACAAGTTCAAAGCCAGCTTCAGCAACAGCGAGGCGCTGAGCAACTCAGTGAGACCCTGTCTCTACATAAGTAAACACAAAACAGGGCTGAGGATGTGGCTCAGTGGTCGAGTGTCCCTGAGTTCAATCCCCAGTACCAAAAAAAAAAATTATCCTGGCAAGGGTAACTACTATTACACAGATTGGGCTGATTTTTCACATCATACATTAGCTTTGTCTTTTGGGGAGTGGGGGCTTTATATAAATGGAATCACACAGAACAATCTCTAAATTTCTGAGACGCATATATATAAAATCTATGTAACTTCAGTTTGTTCACTCTTATTGCTGCGTAATGTGAATATACCATGAATTAGTTGTCTATTTTACTAGTGTTGCTGTACCCCATGTATTTTCAACTATCCCATCATACCTAATTCTGTATTCACATAAAATCATTGCCCCTTAATTTTCTAGCAATATTCCAATGCTATTCTGAGAATAGACACAGAGCTCCATCCATCATTGTCCTTGACACCGATTCCCAAATTCCATGTCTTAGTTCCAATCATCAAAATGCCATGTGAGAAACAGGAAACTCATTTTTCCTGAGAACAAAACAAACTTTCTTTGTTTGTAGACATTCTGTCATTGCCTTAGAAATTGTTGTTGAAAATTCCATATTCTATCTGGTTCAGTTCCAGCCAACAAGTTTAATTGGAGTTCTATCTACGCAAGTATGGTGCCGCTTGCTCGGCTATATAAATAAATGAAAACATAATCCCTAATTTGAGGGAACTTGGATTTTATTAGAAATAAACATGATACGTGATCCAGCTCTCCCACTTCCGGGTACATAACCAAAGGAAATGAAATCAGCATACCAAAGAGACACCTGCACTCCAGTGTTTACTGCAGCACTGTTCAGAGTTGTTAAGACATGGAATTAACCTTGCTACTGCCCATTGACAGATGAATTGAAAAGCAAATGTGGGTTATATACCCAATGAAATATTATTAAACCCTCAAGAAAAATGAAGTCCTGCTATTTGCAGCAAAATGGATGGAATTGAAGTAAAATAATCTAGACACCAAAAGACGAACACCACACATTCTATCTCATACGCAGAGGCTGAAAAACATGTCAATCTAGGCATAGAATTATGAGAGATCGAGAAGGGTAGAGGACAAAGGACATAAAGGGAAGTTGGATAATGGGCACAAAACACAGTTAGATAAAAGGAATAACAGTGTTCTCAGCACTGTGGGATGGCTATAGTTCACAATAACCTATTTCATATTTTATGAAGATCAAAGGAGAGGGAATACTAATTAGCCTGATTCGACCAGTGTATACTCATTCTATGCAGGTGTTGAGATATCACACTGAACCCATTAACATTTATAATTATTACAAGTTAATCAAAAATAAGACAAACATGATATTACTTATGTGACCACCACACCACCACACCACTATCACCAGAGAAATATGTGTTATTCAAACTTCTCACCAACGCAGCACTATCTACAGGGAAGAGTGAAATTGCAATCCTGAGGGCAGGAAGGAGTCAAAGAAAGGAAATCTTAAGTGGTCACCCCAAATATGAGCTGTCCTTTAATACTGTGTACCTGTAAAGGTATGCTTAATAATATGATCATGCCTGCTTTGATATTTAAAATGTTTATCCTCATAATTGTCAGTTAAAACATACTTTAGGGCAATGCACCCTGTTTAACACTTGAATTTTAGCACCATTATAAACCATGAATATGTTAAACCACTGCAGATATCACCACTGAAGTTTGAAAAGGACAAATCTAAACAACCTGTAAAAATTTACCACATATTTAAAGGAGATGAGGCACCTCTATCAATCTTGTAGACGATCCACAAAAACCTGGCCATATTGTGTTTTGATATATACTAATTGATTTGATCTCCTTTTCCCAGGAGATAAATGATTCTTCAGATATTGTATCCATTTTAAACAGCCATGCACATCATAATAAGTATCTGAGGCTTTAAATCACAACCTCCATAAAATACAACCTGAAATTCCAGCATCGCTCAGACATTTAATAACCAAAAAAGTAATATTCCTGATTTTCCTAACTGTTTGAAAGTAGAAATTGACTCCTGGGAAGGCAGAGAAGCCAATTTGCAATGAGCAGCTTTCATTTCGTACTTTTAATTCAAATCTTTATAAAATTGTTTGAAGTCTTGGCACTCGTTGTGGTATTCCAATGTAGCTTGTGAGGGGCCCTTTTGGGAGGGACATTTATGTGTAAAATACACTCTGCATATCAACCAAAACAGTCTGTGGACTTTGAGTCCTTAAAAAAGGACATCTTCCTAACCACAAGGAGGAAAAGTAAGAGAAAGACAGAAAACAATCAGAACTGATGGCGACAGTCCTCCCAGCCCTCTTTTTTTTTTTAACCTCTTAATAGCTTTATTGTGGGGATATTGATGAATATTTTGACACCTTATAAAGTTAACTCAAATTAAATTGTATTAGAACAGAAATTTCTGGAAAGATTGTCAGGTATTCTCTAGTTCTCTAATCACTAATTTTTTTTTCAATTTTGCCTTTTTTAAATGTATTCTACTTAGGTATACATGATAGCAGAATGCATTTTGATTCATTGTACACAGATGGAGCACAACTTTTCATTTCTCTGGTTGTACATGATATAGAATCACATCATATATGCAGTCATACATAAAGCTAGAGCTATGATGTCCATCTCATTTAACCATCTTTACTGTCCCCATGCCCCCTCTCCCTTCCCTCCCCTCTGACCAAAGTTCCTCCATTCTTCCTGTGTACCCTCCTCCATTATGGATCAGCATCCATTTATGCAAGAGAACATTCAGCATTTGGTGTTTTGGGGATTGGCTTACTTCACTTAGCATGATATTCTCCAACTCCATCCATTTACCTGCAAATGCCATAATTTTATTCTCTTTTATTGCTGAGTAATATTCCATTGTGTATGTATACCACAGTTTCTTTATCCATTCATCTATTGAAGGGCATCTAGGTTGGTTCCACAGTTTAGCTATTGTGAATTGAGCTACTATAAACATTGAAGTGCCTGCATCACTGTAGTATGCTGTTTTTAAGTCCTTTGGATATAGACCTTGCAGCCCTCTTATTTGGGTTTGCTGTGTGTTCTCTGCAAAGAGAAACTTAACTTTCATCTGTCACACATCTGGAACTCAGGTGAAGTCGAAGGGTCTGTACATTAGGAGCCATCAAGATCCAGATGGGAACTGAAGTCTTGGAATCACATCATCTAAGCTAAAAAAGAGAAGAAAAAAAATGTGTGCAGACTGAGTCCTTGCCTGACCCAACACAGAGGCAGGAAAGAGGAGGATGCACTGGAAGGTAATCAGGAATAGGAGCCTACAGATATCGGAGGAAAAATGTGGGTGTGACTTGTCCTAAAATTAGATGATGGAACAGCTGGGGATGTGTTTCAGTGGTAGAGGCTTGCCTAGATGCACACCGCTCTAGGGTAACCCAGCACCTCAAGAAAGAAAGAAAGAAAAATTAGGTGAGAGTAAAAAATGTTTCAACAATGAAGGAATAATCTACAACTCCAGGACTGCTGAAGAGCCACGTGAGATGAGGTGTGAGAAGTAACCAACAACATTAGCCAAATAAAGGCACCAGTACTGATGAGAAGAATGGTTTCAGAGATGGTAGGAATGGATTGAGGAATGGGGGGGGGGGTGAAGACACAAGTAGAAAATACAGACAATAATTTTGAGGAGTTTTCTGTAAAGAAAAATGCACAAAGCTGATAGTATCTGGAACCCAACTTTTTAAAGGTAAGATATATCAGGCCATGTGTTTATGAGGATGAGCATAATCTAGCAAGAGGAAAAGGGCTGATTCAAAAGAAAAAGGAGGGGAAGCAGGACTAAAGTTCCTGAGCAGGATCCAGGGATGAGATCTGGTGTACAAGGTATGTAGGGAGGGGGATTAAATTAAAACTCTACATTTCCTCTTCCTTGAAAAAGAGATCAGCAGAAGATGTAGGCATTAATCAGACTTGTAACAGAAGCTGGCATAATTTTCTCCTGATTGCTTCAATTCATTTCAATGAAATAAAAAGGGAGGTCATGCCAGGCACGGTGGCACATGCCTGTAATTCCAGCAACTCAGGAGGCTGAGGCAGAAGGATCTCTAATTCAAGGCCAGCCTCGGCAACTTAGCAAGGCCCTCAGCAACTTAGTGAAACCATATCACTAAATAAAAAAATTAAAAGGTCTGGAGATGTGACTCAGTGGTTAAGTGCCCCAGAGTTAAATCCTCAATATCAAAAAAAAAAAAAAGGAGGTCATAATTTAAGAAAGAAAGAAGGTATTAAAATATTGAGGAGAAGCCCTTTTCTATCTCAACTCTACTACTGGAAGCTATGTGGCTTTATGCAATGAAGCTAACTTATCTGATCCCCAACTTCTTCATTAAGACGGGGATACTGTTGACATTTCTATCACAGGGTAAATCTAGAACCTCAGAGTGATTTTTCTTTGGCTTTAGACTCTATCCAATGAGAGCACCCATCCTGAACTTTCCCCTTCCTGGTTTATTGTAGTGTTGGTGGTGGGATTGGGGGCGTTTTGAGGTTTTGGTGTTTTGGCAGTGCTGGAGATCCAACCCAGGGCCTCCCATGTGCCAGGCAATGCTCCACCCCCAAGCCCCTCAACAGTATTCTGAAACCAATCATCACATGAGTTGATATTCAATGAGAACTCACATGTACATCGAATAGATGGCACAAAAGGGCTGTAGGGCACACCAAACGACAAGAAGTCTTGGATTTAAGCCGGGCGCGGTGGCTCAAGCCTGTAATCCCAGCACTCAGGGAGGCTGAGACAGGAGAATCGCGAGTTCAAAGCCAGCCTCAGCAATGGCGAGGTGCTAAGCAACTCAGTGAGACCCTGTCTCTCCATAAAACACAAAATAGGGCTGGGGATGTGGCTCAGTGGTCGAGTGCCCCTGAGTTCAATCCCCAGTACCAAAAAAAAAAAGAAGTCTTGGATTTAGAGGGACTCAAAAGACCCTACAACAAGGAAGGTGGCCAGTAAATTCTGGTAGATACGAAAGACAGCCAATATGCTGGATCTACTCCCGGGGAAACACTGAATTGCTATGCAAGCCCAGAAGACCCTCAACCTTTCTGTACAGACATTTACCACCTATAAAATGAAGCCCTGGGACTTGATGATCTAGTTCTTCCAAACTCCAAAATTCTGGGGACAGATGAATTATTCCATCTGCATGCAGCTGTCCCCATCCTACACCAAGGATGGCTCCACAGCATTTCCATTTATAACCAGACTCTCTCTTTCTTTAAATAGTGAAATCCCATCATCTGCCTAATTCAGTGAATCTAAGGTTAATGTTAAATATGCTAAATAAATTAAATTTTAAGTGAATATTAACGTTTGTATTGCCATCAATAGCAAAATTATATTTAAAAAAAACATTTGAAATAAACATTATCAAGCTTTAGAGAAATACTCAAATATTTAGGGGTAAAAGTCTTAAATATATAATCTTTAAAATTCAGTGTCAAGTTTGACTTAACAAAGGTAAATAATGAAAAAAAATGTGATTTTACCATTTAGATAACTTCATGGAAAATTATTGATTTAGCCTTGAATTACAAGTTCACAGGGTTCAAAAAAAAGTAGCCAATATTTAATTTTTTTAATGGCACAATCATTAAATGTATAATCACACATTTATAATTATTCGAAATGAGTCCTAGTCCCAGAAAGTCCAGTAATAAGGTAAGCATTAAAGCTGATTCTGTCATTGCGAATGGACTCCTAATTAGAGGATTTGGATCACCAATTTTCCAATCCCCTTCAACTGTTCCAGTAGCAATTAACAAAGCATTGCCCTTCATTGAATCCAATATCCTAACTCTTATAAAACAGCAGCAAACTGAAAACTATTTAACATCACAAAGACCCCCGAGATTTCATTATCTTCTATGTCTTTGCCTTTGGTATGTCTATAAACTTCACTCAATTAGACTGTCTAAAAAATTCAAATGAGAGGCTGGGATTGTGGCTCAGTGGTAGAACACTTGCCTCGTATCTGGGAGGCACTGGGTTCGATCCTCAGCACCTCGAATAAATAAAGGTCAATCAATAACTAAAAAAATTTTTTTTTAAATTCAAATGACTTTTTTTTTATTTTATTTTTTTTATTTAGGCTTACATGTTAACAGTGTAAATGATTCATTGTACATAGATAGAGGATAACATATCAATTCTCTAGTTGTAAGTTGTATAGAATCACAACATATATGCAGTCATACATAAAGTTAGGGTTATTATGACCATCATATTCCACCACCCTTGCTGTCCCCATGCCCCCTCTCCCCTTACACCCCTGTGAACAGAGATCCACCATTGTCCCCATGTCCTTCCCCACATTATGGATCAGCACCTACATATCAACGAGTACATTCGGCATTTGGTTTTCTGAGATTGGCTTACTTCACTTAGCATGATATTCTCCAACTACATCCATTTACCTGCAAATGCCATAATTTTATTCTCTCTTATTGCTGAGTAATATTCCATTGTGTATATATACCACAGTTTCTTTATCCAGTCATCTATCATAGGGCATCTAGGTTGGTTCCACAATTTAGCTATTGTGAATTGAGCTGCTATAAACATTGAAGTGGCTGTGTCATTGTAGTATGCTGTTTTTAAGTCTTTTGGGTATAGACCTAGAAGTGGGATAGCAGGCTCAAATGGCAGTTCCATTCCAAGTTTTCTAAGGAATCTCCATACTGCTTTCCAGATTGGTTGTACCAATTTGCAGTTCCACCAGCAATGTAAGAGCGTGCCTTTTTCCCCACAACTTTGCCAACACTTATTGTTGTTTGTATTCTTCATAATTGCCATTCTGACTGGCGTGAGATGTAATCTTAGGGTAGTTTTGATTTGCATTTCTCTGATTGCTAAAGATGTTGAACATTTTTTCATATGTCTGTTGATGGATTGTATATCTTCTTCTGTGAAGTTTGTGTTCAGCTCTTTGGCCCATTTATTGATTGGGTTGTTAGTTTTTTTTGGTGTTAAGTTTTTTGAGTTCTTTATATATCCTGGAGATGAGAGCTCTATCCGATGTGTGTGTGGCAAAGATTTGTTCCCAGGATGTCGGCTCTCTGTTCACTTCATTGATTATTTCTTTTGCTGAGTAGAAGCTTTTTAGTTTGAATACATCCCATTTGTTGATTCTTGATTTTACTTCTTGTGCTATAGGAGTCTTGTTAAGGAAGTATGGTCCTAATCCGACATGATGAAGATTTGGGCCTATTTTTTCTTCTATTAGGCGTTGGGTCTCTGGTCTGATTCTCAGGTCCTTGATCCACTTTGAGTTGAATTTTGTGCATGGTGAGAGATAGGGGTTTAGTTTCATTTTGCTGCATATGGATTTCCAGTTTTCCCAGCACCATTTGTTGAAGAGGCTGTCTTTTCTCCAGTGTATGTGTTTGGCTCCTTTATCTAGTATAAGGTAACTGTATGTAAGTGGGTTCGTCTCTGTGTCTTCTATT
>PVHX01009116.1:0-78569 GCA_004024805.1 Geosciurus inauris
GCATCCACTAATCAGAGAGACCATTCGGCATTTGGTTTTTTGGGATTGGCTTACTTCACTTAGCATAATGCTTTCCAGTTCCATCCATTTGCCTGCAAATGCCATAATTTTATTCTCTTTTATTGCTGAATAATATTCCATTGTGTATATGTACCACAGTTTCTTTATCCATTCATCTATTGAAGGACATCTGGGTTGTCTATCTCCTTTCTGAAGCACCTTTAGATGCTACCTTTCCCCCACTTACCATACTAAGAAGTATCCTTAAATGTTTTGTGCATCCATAATCTGTATGCAAGATGGCATAGTTTGTCAACCTTCCTACCATCGGTACTTTAGGTTTCCAATACAAGTGCCCCATGACTCCCGCCACAACCTGGCTCCCCACATCCATAGCTGCTGAAGGCTGGCTGGTAGCCTGTCCTTCAATAGTGATCCCTCCACCACTACTTGACTTCCAGCTGCTGAAGTTCTTACTGGCCCACTCCTTGTCCTTCTTGTAAGAGGGCATCACATTCATCTTCTGAGCTTCCTGGTCTGCAGAACATTGGACTGTCTCCCTTGTCTGTCATAGATAATACCTTAATTCTCTTCCATTTCAATTAGGCAGGAATCTTGAGGAACTGGGATCTGTATGAGTGATGTCCAACTGTTGACTGCCCCTGTTCTTGCCCACTGCCTAAACTGTTGTGGGCCCCAGAACTGATGCTGCTGCCTTGGACAAGGAGTTTGCCATGCTACATGTGACCTGTTTTATAACAAGCTGGTGACATTGATGAACTTAGAACTTGAATGTGCTAATTCCTGGCCAGGGCTTTTTCTACCACAGTATGCATTCTGACCTTTGAAATTGGCTGTTACAAATTGCGCTGTGTAGGCCACTAAATTACAACAAACTTCCTCTCCTGCCCACCTTCAAGACTTTGTACTGAGTGGAAGAGATAATGATATTTAGAAAGCTTTTCTGAGAACGTAAATTCCAAACATTGATTCCAAATGCTTGCCCCATGTTGTTTATGATAATTATGTGTGAAAGTTACTGCATTTCTCAATTAATTACACTCTCATTCTCCGACATTTTCTTGTGCCCAGAGTCTCTCATTTCCTAGTGAAGATATTTTACAATGGGAATTTAAAGAGAAATGAAAGATTCAAGTTCTAAAGTAGAGGAATATAAGCTGAGGTCTTTTAGGAATATTGTTTTAGTTTAAATAATGAAGTTTGAAGTAAAAATGATTTTTCTCACCTTTCTAAATAAGATGGAGTGTTTTATTTGCAACATTTTATTATGAAACCTTTAAACATGCAGAGAAGTTGAAAGAATTCTTTATATATTCCCTGGATTCTACAATTAACAATTTGCTATATTTTATTGATATGAATTTATCAAGCTTTTTATCCTGTTTTATGATGAATTTTAAAACTGATAATATGCCATTTTGCTCCTAAATACTTAAGCATGCATATCATTAACAAGAGTTCAATTTTATCTTTTCAATTATAAAATTTATGTGTAATGAAATGTTCAGGTCCTAAGCATATATTCAGTCATTTTTGGACACATACAACAACTTTGTGATCCTATGTCTATCAAACATTAGGATACTACCATCACCTAGAATGATCCTTTATGTCCTTCCTAATCTCCATCCTTTCCATCTTAGAGGCTGCTTTAAAATCCTTGCCTGTTATGTCTGGCTTCTGTGTCACCTTAGTTCAGTCTTCATTGATCATCTGTTCTCTTGAATAAGGTCTCTGAATATGTCTAGTAATTCTGGGTTGCATTCTGAATTCTGTGAATGATACAACATAGATTTTGACTATTCTGCAATAGTCCTCTAAGACTATTGATTTTTTGTTTCAGTAAGCAATTAAGCTGACTGCATTAAAACCCAAAATTTTGTTTTCCCTGTGGCAGCAACTGACGTCGTTGGATCTCTTGAAGTCTTTCCTATGCAAGCAGAGTTCAAGGATAAGAAAGAAATTTGGACAGTTTATATGCAGAAGTTTGGGCTCCTTCCTTTCTGGGATTCCCTCTTCACTTTCCTGCTGCAATGGTAACCACAAATTCTGGTTGTTCTAGCTAATAATTCTGCTGGTTTCTGTATGCATTTTAGCCACCCTATTTGTGATGAGACCTTAGATTAAAAAAAACTTTAAGAATGGTGTGTTGTTCCCTTTCACCAAATCTTGAACCCTCTTCCATGTGTTTTGCTTTTAGTTATTCTCTAGTGCCTTCAGGTAGTTATTTTTCCATATTTTGTTCTGAGTTTTTTGAGTTTATAGTATAATATGCTCTTGGATTGATCTGATAGGAGTCCTCTGCCTTAGTTAGGAGCAGAACCTAAATGTCCCTTCTGCCCCAAATCCCAAACTGGATAAAAACCTTATGAATTTCAGCAAAGCAGATGGGAACAAAGACAGCTGGAGATGGCAATGGATACCTCTAAGGAAGGAATCTTTGTCCTATTGAAGGGTAGAGGAGTGAGAGAATATGTGGTCCAAAGGCAGGGACCTGTGTTTTATACCCAGGGAGGATTTTAGAAGACAACATATCATTGAGTTTCCGGCACCCCTCACATAATAGCAAGAGCAGAATAGACATACTGCTATTTTGTTTTTAGACAGAGAGAAGCTGAGTCTTGAGGTTTCTTACAGTCTGAGATGGGCAGGGGAGAAAAGTCTAGCATTTTCCACATAGCTGCTGAGAGGGTCAGGGAAATCACTAAAGGAGGCCCGGGACCTAAAGAAGCCTTTCATTGGGATGAGAGAGGCAGTAGCACGGCTAGTATGGAGAATACCACTGATTAGGGTCCAGATGGGTGCCTGGCTCTGCAGACATTAATGGGGAAAAGTGACAGTTGGTGACTAGAGGGAATGAGGATGTTGAAGTGGATGTCAATGTAGATAAATGAAGCCTTGATCTCCAGTTCCTATGTTGTGATGCTAAATATTATGGTCTTCTGTTCTATGCTTGTTCTTAGAATTTAGCTGCAACCTCAGGGATTAGGTTCCGGAGAATAAAATTATGATTTCATTTAGTTTACCTAAAACTCTCTGATTTAAGTTTTTTTTCTAAAAGATGAAATGGGTAGTTTAAGGTAGAAGGTAAGGTCGTGTATAGAAAACAAGGTAGAATTTTTGTCATATTTATGGAATGAGATTCTGTACCTCTTACACACATGTAATGTTAATGCAGCCAGGAGAATTGAACCTAGCTGCTGACAGAGAATCCAGGTGGAGACTTTAGAAATGCAGGGGCAAGAGTAGGGATTTATCTTGGCTGTGGTTCTCCAACGGTAGATTTTTGGGTTTTATTTCAGGATTCTCTTAATGTCCCTCTAGCCAACCAGTAATCAGGGTTTTATTTTTCTTCCATGATCTCATTTATAATGTCCATAATTTACATATATTTGCATTTTAATTTTTCTAACTAAAAGAATCGAATAAATGTGTGATCTCTGCACACCACTGGAGCAGAAACACATGAACTCCAGTGGTATGGATAAAGGACTCTTGACATACTCCTTATTTTAGCGCAAAATTATTTTCTAAACTGTGGACATACTTTCCTTTTTTGGTACTATAATCAGAGAATTCCACTCTATATTTCATTTCTCCTTAATGTTGCCAAAAGGGTCTAGACAGGTGGGATAGGCCACATACTTCTTTTTATACATGAAGAGATGTGGTGTTTCATGTTCAGAGGTGAAATGATTATATTATGAGAGATGTAACCTAATCAGTGGATTTATCCATTTGATGGATTAATAATTTGAAAGGACTACTGTATGGGTGGTAACTATAGGCAAGTGGGATGTGGCTGGAGGGATTGGGTCACTGGGAGCATGCCCTTGGGGGTTATATCTTTTCCCCTGGCTCCTCCTTCTCTCTCTCTGTTTCCAGGCTGCTGGCTGCCATGAGATGAGTAGCTTTTAGCTTTTCTCTGCCATACCTTTTTGCCATGGTTGCTCTGCTTCACCTCAGGACCTGAAATGGAGCTGATTGACTCTGGCCTGAACCTCTAACGTGAGCCAAATAAACTCTCCCTCCTTTCAGTTGTTCTTGTTAGGTATTTTGGTGACAGTGATGCAAAGCTGACTACCACATGGGGCCACAGATGAGACTTACGCAGGACCACATGACCAGTGACAGGTAGAGCCTTCCCCTCTCTATCCTCAGCTCACCTGTTCGTCAGTCTCTAAAATAGCTTCTTACTTGTAGAAGTCAACTTTTCAAGTACATCTATAAGAGAAGTATTAAGATTTTTTTCTTTGTTGTAGGAAAAATTATATAATAGCTAAAAAGTGTGATAAGTTGTGCTGTGGGTGATGAAAAGTAGGGAAGGGATGAGGAGGCTAAACTGTGTTCAAAATGAAGATCAAGGACTATTGTCTGAAGTTAATGAAATATAAATATGTCAAATAAAATATGTGAGGAAAGAAACTCTTAATAATTATTAGAAGAATATATACTATACATATTGTAAGAAAGTTTAGAAGTGAAATGATTGGGTGTTTTGACCTAATCAGTGTTTTCATCCCCCTGATAGGGATTAACTGGGTGGTAATTGTAGGCAAGTGGGGTGTGGCTAGAGGAGCTGGGTTGATAGGGCATGCCTTTGGGGTTTGTATTTTGTCAGGGTGAGGGGAGCTCTCTTTCTGCTTCATGGTGGCCATGCCCTGAGCCATTTTCCTCCACCACACTCTTCCACCATGACATTTTGCCTCACCTCAGGCCCCAAGGAATGAAGTTGGCCATCTGTGGACTGAGACCTCTGAAACTTAGCCTCAAAATAAATTTTTCCTCCTCTAAAATTATTCTTGTCAGATCTTTTGGTTATAGTAGTGAAAAAGCTAAAACACCTATTTATAACCTTGCAAACTAAGAAAGTAGGAAGAGTTTTAAATAAAAATTGTCATTTTTATAAATTGTGGAGTTAATAGATAATTTAAAAAGTTGATAAATGAAGAAAAAGAGGTATAAGTACATTTCCTAGAGATGAAAGTAACAACTAGGTGGTCAATAGAAATAAAACCAGGAATGGTTATAAGGTTGCCCTAGGTGGGGAAAGTTGTGATTGGGAGTGGGATGGTGGTAGATTGTGGCTTTTCATCACATCCATATTTACAGATTATTCATGTACTACTTTGTTAAAATGTTTATGCATTTTATATTTTGATTTTCATTTGCCAATAAACTCTTTAAAAAACTGAACAAATATGAATACATTTTATCAAGTGATTATGGGACTACTCTTCTACATACAAGCTCAAAGTATACATGGGTTATTTGATATTCATTGAATCTTACTATCATATACTTATTTTTGTAAGCCTTTTATGTGCAAATGAAATAAATGAATACTTTCGGGTGGTTGAACTTTGTTAGTGATGATGTTTAACTCTCTTGTATCCTTATTAATATTATATTTGATTAATCTATAAATCACTGGGAGAGGTGTTAAAAAGCATTCTACTATTAATGTGAACTTTTTTCATGTCTTCTCATACTTCTGTCAACATTTACTTAATATATTTTGATGCTCAGCTGTTAGGCAAACACAAGTGTAGAATTGTTATGTTTTCCTTGTGACCTGTTCATGTATTGTTATTGTATGGTGACTCTGTGGTAAGTCAGGATACCTTTTGGTTTAAGTAGTTAGGACCCTTATTAACATAATAAATTCAGGGAGAAGAGGAAGAGGGGTAGAGAAGGGCAGGGGCGATGGCCACGAGGATGTGATCTGCAGACCTCTGACTACAGAGAGCAGTGTCCGCCAACAACGTTAGCTACTTTGCTCTGAAATTTCTCCAAGAGTTTTCACGGAAGCCATGCTTCCCACAGGCTGCTTCTCCAGTGACTGAGTGCAGCTGGCAGATCAAGGCAAGCACATTCCTGGGAGAGGTGGAGCTCCTCTAACAGCTGATTTGGCTTATAAGCCCCCATAGGGCCTCCTACTCCATTCAACCTTCCTTCTCTTACTTTCCTAGGGGGTTAAACTCACATAGTAGTCTGATAGCCCTATCAGCCTTTCCCCACTCCTTCCCATTTTCTCCCACTCCCTTAATAAAATCCCTGAACATTTACTCCTATCCTGGCCTTTCCTTTTTAGAGCACTTGGATTAACACAGGAAGGCTGCTTGTTTTCTCAGTTAGCAGCTGGAGGATATATGTCATCAGGGAGCCAGATTCCCTCCATTTCTCTGCTCTGCCATCCTAAGTGGGACATTCCCTTCTCTGGCCAGCTTCCTTCATGACCACTGGAGGCAGCACCTCCAGACACCACAATATCCAGAGGGAAAAAGGGAACATAATTTTCAGTGTCTCTTTAAACTTGAGAAAATTTTTTCTAGAAGCCCTCCAACAGCCTTCCTTTACTTCTCATTGGTTGATGTGTTCACTTCTCAGCAAATCACTGGAAAGTGGAAGACACCAGTTATTGTCAAGGTTTATCCCTAAGTTGGGAATGAAGTCATCTTTCCTTGAGTCTCTTGGTAGAGAGACCGTCACTGACCAACACCAAGGTTCTATTATGAAAGAAAGGGAAGGTGGGTATAGGTGGACAATTGACTGCTAAATAGAATAATGCAGTTAACTTGGGTTTTTTGTTTGTTTGTTTGTTTTTTTATACTGAAGATTGAATCCAGGGGCACTTAACCACTGAGGCACAGTGGTTATTTTTTATTTTATTTTGAGACAGTCTTGCTTAGTTGCTTAGAGCTTCACTAAGTTGCTGAGGCTTGCCTTGAACTTGTGATCCTCCTGCCTCAGCCTCCTGAGTTGCTGTAATTACAGGTGTGCGTCACCACACCTGGCTTATAAATCTATTTCATCAGATGGGAATGGCATCTTTCTTTTTTAAAAATTATATATATATATATATATATATATATATATATATATATATATATTAGTTATTGATGGGCATTTATTTTTATTCATTTATTTGTATGTGGTGCTAAGAATTGAACCCAGTGCCTCACACATGCTAGGCAGGTGCTCTACCACTGAGTCACAACCCCAGCCGGCACTTTTCTTTAGTTAGCTTTTTCTGTCTCTTTACTGTCATTCCAGTTTTCTCTCTTGCAGATAGCATATGGCTGTATTTTATTCCATTTTTTTTTCTAATCTGAAAGTCATTTAGTTAGTATGATTGGTACACTTACATTTATTTAGATCATTGATCTAATTAGATCTATTTCTGTCATGACGTTCTGCTTTCCATTTATTGTGATTGAGGTTTTTAAAATTTCTTTTCATTCTATCTCCTTTCTGGCCATCTGGATTTTTTAAAAAAACTTTACTTAACAATTTCAACCATATATAAAATAAGAAAAGAATATGAGAATTCCTGCATTCTTCTCACATAGATGTGACACATACCAGTGTTTTATGGTGTCTTGAATTAGCTTTTCTGTTATTGAAGATTTTAAAGCAAATAACAAATAGCAGCATACTTAAATACTTAAGTGTGATGGGCCTTGGGATGTAGTTCAATGATAGAGCACTTGTTAGCATATGCAAGGTCTTGAGTTTGATCCCCAGCACCACACATACGCATACACAAAGTATGGAAGCGTGAATATTTAAGTTTTCTTTATTTTTTCCATTTTTGGAAATTATATTTTTGAAATTATATTCCTATTCCATTAGTTTTTAACACATTAATCAAGATAATGTCTATTCCGCTGAACAAAGAAAGGACTTTAGAATTTGTAACTTCTCCACGTGATCTTTTGCTATTACTTGGCTATTTGGTTCCATGTTGGCACACGATTTAGCCTAGACTTGTCTGTATGCAAACAAATAAATCCTGAAATTTCAGTTGCTTAAAATAAAAGTGTTTTCTTGCTCAAAAACAGTCTGTATAGATAGGGAAACTTTCCTCTAAGCAGGATGTCAAGGGTCTAGCCTCCTTCCGCCTTGCAGCCACACCATACAGAACAAATGACTTCTGAAGTTTCTGGGGAAGGGAAGAGTTTGAGAATTTTAGGGGATGAGTTTAAAGTCCTAGACTCCCATTTTCCATTTCTTGGGCCTAGCTTAATTACACAGACTCCATGCTATTTGCAATGGTAGCTGGGAAATATAGTCTCCCTATACTTTTAGTCTATATAGTATATTAAAATTAACTTTAGTATTCTTTGTCTTTTTCCTACCTTTCCAATAAGGCTGACATAACAGAATACCATCCCTTGGGCAGCTTAAACAACAGAACTTTATTTCTCACAGTTTTGAGGGTTGGAGAGTCCTAGATAAAGGTTCCAGCAAGATAGTCATCATTCTAGGCCTCGTCTCCTAACTTGTAGGTGGCAGCCATCTCTCTGTGTGCTCACATGGGCTTTTGTTCATACATTGTGCTCTTGAAGAAAGAGCTCTGGTGTCTCTTTCTTGTCTTATGAGGGTACCAGCTCTCTGGGTTTAGAGTCCCACTCTTGTGACTCATGTAACCCTTATCACCTCATGACCCTATCTCCAAATTTAGTTATGTTTAGGATTAAGGCATATGGAGTTTAGGAGGATACAATTCTGCTCATAGAACCACTGTTATTTGGAACAGGACTATGACCAAAGAACTGATCAGATGAATATAGGTACTGATGCAGAAAAAGTGGTCTTCATATCTGATGTTAAGAAAGATTTTAAATTGGATCTGCTGGGAGTCATTGATCTGCTGGGGGTAAGGCCCAACTGACAATAAGAATAATTAAGTGAAACACAGAATAGAGAGAAATGGAAAGAAGGATAGAATCTTGATATCATTAGAAACTTGGAATTTAGGTATAACTGAAGTTTGATTTAATCTTTGTATTTCTCAAGCATGTTAGCCAACAAATTCCATAGTTTTGCTTAAAATCTCTGACACTAGCAGTGGATGAGTCCTGGAAATACTCTAGTGCCAGGTGGATGCTGGTAATGTAGATAAATGTAAGCACATAGAAAAAGACAACTGACTGATACTATGATGGGTCACATGATATGATTGGATGTCATGGATATATCGGTCTGCTGTATCTACCTTGGAATTTCCTTTATTACAGTGAGCCATAACTGAACAATAATTCTACTACAGTGTTAAGGCTGCAATGGGTCAAGTATTTGCTGCCCTAGGTTTGGGTGAAAAATTAAAAACATTGGTTTTTTGGTGAGATCTTGCATTCTATAAGTAGGGTTGGTAAGAAAGCTTTTAGCCGTACAATCAAAAGATCCCACCTCAGATTGAGGAATCCCCAAAATGATTACTCAGTAAGTAAATTTATTAACCCCCATTTTTGCTTCAGGTGTAGTTCGAAGCTGTGGCTCAGTGATGCTGTGAAGGATGAGGTTTCTTTCTGTCTCACCATTTTTCTCGGCTTCATGTTGGCTTAATTCCAAGACTAGTTCTGACATTATCTTGGAGTGGCTTTCAGTAAAGCTACTTGCCTTTTTATGTCCATGTGTCTACCCTGGACCAGTAATAGTGGCTAGGGAGATGCCATTTTCTCATTGACTTAGGCTAATCAGGAGCTGAGTTTGATGTGCATCAGGCTACCTCACAACTGGTCTCAGTTTTGTTTCACCGATCTCTTAAAGTGATGGAAGGAGGGTAGTAGTTGTAGAAAATTGGGGTTCTGTTTGTAAGGAGAGAAATGACAATGGATATTGGGTTGGCATCAGCAGTGTTCACTACTTATTTTGTTGAAACAGGGAAAAGTAAAGTTGGATCTACCTATGCATTAGGTGGAAGGGCCTTATATTAACTTGCTACTCTTAACTGTAGTAGTATCACTCTAATAGTTTCTGTGGCAACTTGAACTCTGGTGAGTCATCACAATTATTGCTTATATGTAGCAGAGGAGGAGTATCATGCCAAATGTGTTCTTAGCTTGCTAGTGAAAGTTTTAAGTCTCAGACTTAGATTTGGGTACCCAGAATGGATTACACAACAGCTAATAATGCCACATGAAGCGGGAGATTTAAGCAAACCCTTGCCAACACTGGGAATACGAGGCACCTTTGGAACTTATGCAATAGTGGGAAAGCCATTGCAAGACATCTTGGTTGGTTAGGTCTGAAAACTTTTGGTAAGTTACTTAAGATTACATAAACATTAAGAAATACTTTATATATAAATTGTGGGTAGAAAAATAAATCAGAAAGAAAGTGTAATGTTTACTTGGTACCTGAACTATAATGTTCTTGTGATTATGGGCATCCCTTCCCCCAAATTAAAGAAAGTGTTAGACTCATAATGAGTACGAAGCAGCTGTTCCATCAAGCTGTTTTCCAAATGGGCTTTCACCATTATTGTTGTTGTTAGACAGAGAGGGAAGTGATTTTAGTGTGAAAGTAAAAATGAATTAATGTTGCCTGTCAGGAAACAAAACCAGTGCCAGGAGATCAGCTTATGCACAGCTGAAAGATTAAAAGAGAAAACTCTGGAAAACCAGAGAGTTAAAAAGACATTGTTCCCAAATTTGCACTAGTCTTGCAGCACAGAAGTTCATGTTCTATTTCAACCATGGAATCAGCTTCAGATAAGTTAGTTTGCATTACCACATCCAGGAAAGCTTGGAAAGTAATGGTAATACTAGCAGTAAGATGGTCTCATTCCCAACCTGAACACTATAGAGAAATATTATTTCTTTGACCATCTGAGTCAATCTGGAATAGGTTGCCAGATTTAGCAAATAAAAATTAAAGATGCTAGTTGAATTTAAATTTCAAATAAACAATGAATAATGTTTTTAGACAAATATGTCCCAAATATTGTGTGGAATATAGTAATATTAAAAATTTGTCATTATTTATTCGAAGTTTAAATTTAACTGAATGCCCTGCCTTTTATCTGGCAATTCTTATGTTGAGTAATTAATAATCTTAACCTGATTCTCAGAATATTATGACATGATCGTGCTTGAACTCTTCTCTGAGTTACTAATGTTGGACTCTTACAATCCTGTGTGTCAGACTGTATTACATATCCCATCCCACACTGACTTCTTACAATGTCACAACAACTCCTTCATTAAGAATTGGGGCCTGGGTGGACTTTGTAACTGCCTTGACCAGTAGAGTATGGCAAAAGGAACACTTTGCTGAGGTTGGATGGTAAAAAGGCAGTACTACTTCCATCAGACTCTCTTGAGACATGCCTTCTTGGAGCCCTGGACTGACATGTAAGAAGTTTGGCTACCCTGAAGCCATCAGACTGGAGAGATCATGTGAAGACGCCACATTGACATAGAAAGGATGCTGCATGACCCCAGCTTCAATCACTGACTGCAACTTATAGAAGACTCATCTAAACCATTCATCCATCCATCCCCAAATTTCTGACTCCCAGAAATGTATTAATAATGATTATTATTGTTTTAATATACTATATTTTGGGTAGAGTAGTTACACAACTGCATGCCACTAATATACCCTGGTTTTGGGGAAGAGGAATACCACTACATTAGGTTAATATTTTTAATAATGGTCTTTTAAAATAAGTAGTTTTGTGTTTAGGGATTCTGACATAATAACATGTCCAAAAATTTGTTTACGCTAGCCTTTGAAGGTTTTACTGTTAAAGTATTTTCAGTATCCTTTGTTTTTTTCTTTTTAAATTAAAAATGGGGTTAGAACTATGGGAAAATTGAGTTATCCATAGGAAAAAAAATAATCAAAAATCTCAGTTCAGTACTGTGTAATGAAATGAGCACTGATAAAGGAGACCTTGGTTGTTTTGACTTTAACACTAACTGTTGGACTTTGAACAAATTACTTATTCTCTAAAGTTCAGTATCTGTATCTGTAAAATGAAGCATGATCCTAGATAAGGTATGGGAAACACAGAGCATGCAAACTACCATTTATCCTAGCAGACAATACTAATGAACTGTAGCACTCTGGCTACAGGAAATGTCCTTAGAGTCCTTCTCAAAGCAGAACTTCAAGCATCAGGATCAATCAATCACAGTTGGCAATAATGACTTTTTTTGTCTTTCCAGTTCTTGAACATGTCTACTATTACTTTCTGTGTTAAAATTTAATATATCTATGATGTATATGATTTGCCTAAGTTCTTAAAAAGAGTTGTTAAAGTGATGTGAAGATAATGTTGGGAATATTTGAGGAACGATGGAGCTATGTTGAGCCCCAATAGTTATGCTCCAGGTGTGACATAGGCTATGCAGGTTATTGTCATATAAAGAGTGATGAAACAGATGTTTCTTCAGAGAGTGGAAAGACATACACAAATAATTCAAAATGAGAATGTTTTCCCACCCTGATTTAAATTAGACCAAATTTTTCCCAAATTGTCACTTGAGACCTCTCAGTTATGACCTTTGAAAACAATGTAACAAAAGAAACAGTGACATGTCTTAGGAATGCTACCTTCACATTTGATTCAAGTGGATCCAAAGGAATCCCATGTGTTCCACATACACTAAAATTGGAGAAGTCATTGGTCAACTCCATTCAATGCCCTGTGCCAGACTTATTTCCCAACAGTCTTGTACTCATATACTGTAGCTGGTAACTCCCCTCTCTCATTTTTTCCTTATAATGTCCTCTGCTTTTATTTTAGGCCTTCTTCAGCTATAGTACTATCTGCTACTTTTTCACCTTAGGCTTGGAGGTATCCCTTAAAAAACAACTTCAACCCCCTTTTTACATACTCTCTTGTTTGACCATTAGCTATGATCTTTCCCTATCCCCGACCAAGGATTCAAAAATTTTCTCCACATATGTGATTAGATTTTTTTCTTAATTACATGAAAAGTATTTTATTGTTTGATACTCAGAAATTAATCATCTTGCATAACTGAAACTTTGTAACCTATGACCAGCATCTTCCCATTTTTTCCCACCTTAATCTCTGGTAATCACAATTCTCTTCTATGAGTTTAACTATTTTAGATTCCACATCTAAGTGAGATCACACAGTATTTATCTTTCTGTCTGGCTTATGTATACTTAGCACAGTGTTCTTCTAGGTTCATCTATATTGTCACAAATGTCAGCATTTCCTTCTTTTTAAAGGCCAAATAACATATTTTTAAAAATTATTTTATCCATTCATATAATCACAGAAATTTAGATTGTGTCCATATCTCAGCTATTCTAAATAATACTGCAGTGAACATTGGAGTCAGACTTCTCTTCTATACTGATTTTAATTCCTCTGGAATTATATCAGGAAGTCAGTTTGTAGAATCTTATGGTAGTTCTAATTTTTAGTTTTTTGAGGAACACCTATACTTTTTTCCAAAACGGCTATACCAATTTACAGTACCAATGACAAAGCCCAAGAGTTCTATTTTCTACACATTCTTGCCAACACTTGTTATTTTTCATCCTTTTGATATTAGATAACCTAACAGTTGTGAAGTGATATCTCACTGTGCTTTTGATGCTCATTTCCTTGATGACTGGTGATGATCCTTTTTTCATGTATCTATCGACCACTTGTATGTCTTCTTTTGAGAAGTGTTTATTTAGGTCTATCGCCTATTTTAAAATTAGTTTATTTGATTTGTTGTTATTGAGTTGTTAGAGTTTTTATGTAATTTGGGTATTAACCCATTATCACATATATGGTTTACAAATATTTTTTCCATTCTGTAAGTTGTTTCTTCACTATGTTGATTATTTTCTTTGCTATGCAAAAGCATTTTAGTTAGATACAAACACATTTGTCCATTTTGGTTTTGTTGACAGTGCTCTTGGGGTTGCATCAAAAAACTTATTGTACAACTAGTGTTAAGAATATTTTTCCATACTCATCATCATGTACATCCATAAGAAATTTATTAAAAAATCAATTATGGGTAAATGGCACAAAGATCAATAGAGGGAAGGGAGCAGGGGGTGGGGAGAGAGAAGGGGAAGGAGAGGTACTGGAGTCTGAATTAGAACAAAATATATTCCATGCTTGTATAGTTTTATTGAAATAGGTTCTACTGTCATGTACAACTAAAAAGAACCAATAAAAAACCAAATATTGACATTTATAAAAACATATTAAGTAGTCTTATGTTATATTTGTGTAAGTTCCTACTGTGAATCTTTAAGGGTTTAATATTATTTATTGTTTCTGCTGGTTGTCTTTCATGGTGATTCATTTCCTTATTTGTATGTTTGAGTTTTAATTTTTGATTATGCATGAGTTTCCTCTCAATTTTTGCTTTGAGAATCATTTGAGGCCTAAGTGGAAAGTAATTCCTTTCAAAATGAACTCCTGTTTACCTCCAGAGCATTACTAATGAAGTCTCTTTTAAAAATAAATTCTCAGCATGAGGTTAAAAAAGAGAGAATATTTTCCAGTATGTTTTTTTCTAGCAGTTTTAGTTTTGGGTTTTAACCCAAGTCTTTAATCCTTTTTGAATTGATGTTTATATAGGAGTCTAGTTTCATTGTTCTTCATGTGGATAGCCTGTTTTCCCAGTACCATTTGGGCAAGAGACTATCCTTTCTCCATTGTGTGTTCTTGGCACCTTTATTTGAGATCAACTGGGCACAAATGGGTGCATTTATTTCTGAGCTATTATGTTCACCTATATGGTCTATGTTGGTTACTATAGCTTTTTGATACTGTAATGTGATGCCTCTAGCTTTAGTCTTCTTGTTTTCTATTTTTTTGCTATTCAGGATCTTTTATAGCTCCATATGAATATTAGGATTGTTTTTTTCCATTTCTGTGAAAATGTCATTGGATATTTGATAGGAATTGCATTGAATCTGTAGATTGCTTTGGGTAGTATGAACATTTAACAATTCTTCTGAATGTGTATTACTTTTTTCTTTATTTGTAATTTCTTTAATTTTTCTCATAAGTTTTAATAGTTTCCAATATACATATATTTCATTTTCTTGCTTGGATTTGTCCCTGAATATGTTGTTCTTTTTGGTGTCTTTGTAAATGGAATTGTTTTCTTAATTTTCTATTTTGGATAGCTCATTTGTATATAGAAATATTACTGATTTTTGCATCTTGATATTATATCCTGACATTTTACTGAATTAGTGTATAAGTTCTAACAGTTTTTTCCCCCAAATTATTAGGGTTTGCTACAGATAGGATCATGCCACAACCCACAAGAAATAGTCTTAGTTCTTCCTAATTTAGGATCCTTTTTTTCCTTTTTCCTTTTCTGATTAACTGGCTAGGATTTCCCATACTGTGGTGAATAGAAGTAGTAAAAATGAATATCCTTGTCTTTTTCCCAGTATGAGAGGAAGGAAATACTGTCAACTTTTATCATTGAGTATAATATTAGCTGTAAATTTTTATACATGGCCTTTATTATGTTGAGATACATTCATTCTATACTTGATTTATTGAATTTTTATCATGAAAAGGTGTTGAATTTTAACAAATTATTTTTTTCATCTATCGAGAAGATCATGTGGTTTTAAAGATTTTATTCTGTTAATATCATGTATCACATTGGGTGAATTGCCTTATTAAACTATCATAGCATCTCAAGAATAAATTTTACTTAGTTGTGGTGTAGGATCCTCTTATTGTGTGGTTGAATTTAGTTTGATAGTATTTTGTTGAGAATTTTGGCCTATGAGTTCATTAGGGAGATTGGCTTGTAGCTTTCTTTTCTTGTGGTGCCTTTTTCTGATTTTGTTATTAAACTAATGCTGGCCTCATAAGTAAGTTTGGAGTTATTCCTTTTCTTCTATTTTTTTGAAAGATTTTAAGAAGGATCTATATTAATTATTCTTGGAATTTTTGGTAGAATTCACCAACAAAGGTATTTGTTCCTAGGTTTTTCTTCATTGACAGGTATTTGATTATTGATTCAATTTCCCTATTGTTATTGGTCTTCAGCCTTCTCTTTCTTCTTGATTCAGTTTTGGTAGGTTGTATGTTTCTAGAAATTAATATACTTTTGTAGAATATTTGATCTTTGGCATATAAGTTTTCATAGTAATCTTTCATGATCCTTTTTATTCCTGAGGCATCTGTTGTAATATCTTCTTTTTCATTGATGATTTTGATTTCTCTCTCATTTTCTTAGTTCATCTAGGTTAGGGCTTGTTGATTTAGTTCATTTTTTAAAAACATTTTTAATTTTGTTATTTTTTCTATTGTTTCTCTATTTCCTATTTGATTTATTTCTACTATATTCTATCCTTTTCTTTAAACTGCAAACTTTGGGCTTAGCTCATTTCTTTTTTTCTAGTTCTTTCAGATGTAAACTTGAATTGTTTGTTGGAGATATTTTTCTTTTTTTCATTTTTAATGTCTGTATTTATTATTTATTGTTCTAAAGCTCTCTCTTAGTACCTTTTTTTCTTTTAATTCTCATAAATTTTGGTAAGTTATGCTTTCCTTTTCGCTTGTCTTGGGATGTTTTTAAAATTCCCATTTGATTTCCTCTTCAACCCAATGGTGTTCCAGAGTTTGTTACTTAGTTTTCATAAGTTTATTAATTTTTATGTTGTCTTACTGTTATTGATTTCTGGCTTCATTTTATTATGTCAGAAAAGATACTTAAAATATAACTCCTTTCTATGTAATAAGTTGGTTTTCTCTTGTTGCTTTCAAACTTCCCTCTCTGCCTTTGACTTTTGACAATTTAATGTTGTGTTTTAGTGTAGACTTCAGGTATAATCTATTTGGGAGATTTTTGGCTTTATGAATCAAAATGTCTATTTCTCTCCCTAGATTTTGAAAAATTTCAACTGTTATTTCTTTGAATAAGCTTTCTGATTCTTGCTTTTAACTTTCCTCCTTCTAGCTCTCTTATTATGCACATACTCATACTCTTCATGGGATTCCATGATTTCTGTATGTTTTCTTCACTCCTTTTCCTTTTTGTTTCTCTAATATTTAATTTCAAATGACCTGTTTTTGAGTTCTTTGATTCTCTATTCTGCGTGATGGAACCTCTTGTCTCAGTCCTCTTTTGAATTTTTTTCAGTTCAACTGTTGTTTTCTTCAACTCTAAGAGTTCTGTTTTTATTTTCTATGCATTTATTAAATTTCTTTCTTTGTTTATGTATCACTTTGCTGATTTCATTGGGTTGCTATCTGCATTCTCTTATAGCTTATTTAGCTTCTTTGAGATGATTATTTTGAATTCTTTATCAAGCAATGAATGGATCTCCTTTACTTTAGGGTCAGTTACTAGAATTTTATCAGTTCTTAGTGGTATCATTTTTATTTGATTTTTATGATTTGTATAGCTTGTGCATGTATTTGTGCATTTGAAGTACCAAATACCTTTTGTAGTCTTTACCCACTGGTTTTAATAGGTGAGAACCTTTTCTTGCCAGATTCCTGAACTTTTGGACTGCCTCCAAAATTGTATACAAGCAGGTCTGATACTACTTTCAGATCTGCAGTGGGGCCTGTGTTTGGCAGGCCTATTATTGGGGCATAGATAGTGTGGTTATTAATAGGTCCTAGGCAGATGGAATTTTCTGGGGCTGTGGTTGAGGAGTGATTGAGTCAGATTAGAGTCATTTTTGGGCCCATTACTAGGAGCTTTGACAGATATTGCTCCTATGGGGCCCCTGGGAAGGCATCTACTTCATTACTAGGCATATTTTTGTGTGGTCAGGACTACTTTCAGAACTGATAGAGAGAGATGGAATTGGAATACAGTGCCATGGAAGTCATATCCAGGATCAGTGGGCATGTTACTGAGGACAGAGAGAGCATGACTCCTTCTATCCCTCTTGGTAGATGGGACTCATGACAGGACTGTGGTTAAGTGGGGCTAGAGCAGATTCCACAGGAGTATAGAGCTCCTTTTTTGCAAGTGGGACCATGAGTGGAGAGCCTCCCATCTGGTTGTATGTCTGACTATACTTTAAAAAAATTTACATTATAATTATGTATATAGTGGGATTGATTTTGACATATTCATACATGCATATGACCTAATTTGGTCAATCTGATTCTCTAGAACCCCTGTTTGCTCCCTTTATCTCTCCCTTTGGTCCTTTTCGTGTACTCTACTGGTCTCCCTTTCATTTTCAAAATATCTACACCCAACCTTTTCCCTTTTCTCTTTGTAGCTTCCACTTGTGAGAGAAAACATATGACCTTTGATTTTATGAGTTTGGCTTAGTTTGCTTTCAAATTCCATCCATTTTCCAGCAAATGACCTTCACTCTTCTTTATGGCTGAATAAACTTTCATTGTTTATATATACAACACAATTTTTAAAAAATCCATTCATCTGTTGACAGACACCTAAGCTGGTTCTATAACTTGGCTATTGTGAATTGTGCTGCTATAAACAGGTATGTATGTGTTGGTATAACATGCTGACTTTTATTTTTTTGGGTACCAAGGATCAAACTCAGGGGCATTCAACCACTGAGCCACATCCCCACCCCTATTTTGTATTTTTATTTAGAGACAGGGTCTCATTGAGTTGCTTAGTGCCTTGCCGTTGCTGAGGCTGGCTTTGAACTAGTGATCCTCCTGTCTTAGCCTCCCAAGCCACTGAGATTATAGGCATGTACCATTGTGCCAGGCTAATATGCTGACTTTAATTCTTTTGTATAAGTACCCATGAGCAATGTAGCCAGCTTACCTGTGGTTCCATCCCTAGTCTTTCAGGAACTTCCATGCTAATTTCCATGTGGATTTACTAATTTATGACCCCACCTACTGTGTATAGGTATTCTTTTATCCTTGCATCCTCACTAGCATTATTATGTGTATTCTTTTTTTCCTATTTACTGGTTTTTTAAAATTTATTTATGTTTATTTTTTAAAACAGCAGAATGCATTTTGAGTCACAGTACACCTATGGAGCAAACTTTTTCATTTTTCTGGTTGTAAACAAGGTAGAGTCACACCATTCGTGTTTTCATACATGTACCTAGGGTAGTGATGTCCATCTCATTCCATCTCATTCCACCATCTTTCCTACCCCCATGCCTCCTCCCTTCCCCTACCTCCCCTTTGCCCTCTCTAAAGTTCCTCCATTTCTCCCATGCTCCCCACCCCCACCTCCTATATGGATCAGCATCCACTAATCAGAGAACATATTCAGCCTTTGTTTTTTTTGGATTGGCTTACTTCACTTAGAATGATGCTCTCCAACTCCATCCATTTACCTGCAAATGCCATGATTTTATTCTCTTTTAATGCTGAGTAATATTCCATTGTGTATATATACCACAGTTTCTTTATCCATTCATCTACTGAATGGCATCTAGGTTGCTTCCATAGCTTAGCAATTGTGAATTGTGCTGCTATGAACATTGAAGTGGCTCATTACTGTAGTAAGCTGTTTTTAAGTCTTTAGGGTACAGGCCGAAGAATGGGATAGCTGGGTCAAATGATGGTTCCATTCCAAGTTTTTAAGGAATCTCCATACTGCTTTCCAGATTGGTTATACCAATTTGCAGTCCCACCAGCAATGTTTGAGTGTGCCTATTTCCCCACATCCTCGCCAACATTTATTGTTGCTTGTATTTTGGATAGCTGCCATTCTGACTGGCGTGAGATGAAATCTTAGAGTTGTTTTGATTTGCATTTCTCTAATTGCTAGAGATGTTGAACATTTTTTTATATGTCTGTTGATCGATTGTATATCTTCTTCTGAGAAGTGTCTGTTCAGCTCCTTAGCCCACTTATTGATTGGGTTGTTTTTATGGTGTTAAGTTTTTTGAGTTCTTTACATATCCTGGAGATTAGTGCTCTATCTGATGTGTATAACAAAAATTTGTTCTCAGAATGTAGGTTCTCTGTTCACCTCGTTGTTTGTTTCGTTTGGTGAGAAGAAGCTTTTTAGTTTGAATCCATCCCATTTGTTGATTCCTGATTTTATTTCTTGTGCTTTAGGGGTCTTGTTAAGGAAGTCAGGTTCTAATCCAACATGAGGAAGGTTTGGGCCTACTTTTTCCTCTATTGACTGCAGGGTCTCTGGTCTAATTCCTAGGTTCTTGATCCACTTTATCTGATATGAGGATGGAAACCCTTGCTTGTTTATGCAGGCCATGTGAATGATACATTTTTCCCCCATCCTTTCACTTTCAGTTCGTGGGTATCTTTTCCTATGAGATGAGTCTCTTGGAGGCAGCATATTGTTGGGTCTTTTTTTAAAAAAAAATCCAATTTGCCAGTCTATGTCTTTTAATTGACAAGGTTAGGCCATTCACATTCAGGGTTATTATTGAGACAATGTTTTGTATTCCCAGTCATTTTGGTTTATTTTTGGTTTTTAACTTGACTAGGTTTCTCCTTTGATTGGCCTTTTCTTTAGTGTAGTTCCTCCCTTTGCAGATTTTCATTGTAGTTTCTCATTTCCTCCTCATGGAATATTTTACCAAGAATGTTCTGTAGTGCAGGCTTTCTTGCAGTAAATTATTTTAACATTTGTTTTTATTGGAAGGTTTTTATTTCATCATTAAATCTAAAACTTAATTTTGGTGGATATAAGATTCTTGGTTGGCATCCTTTACCTTTCAGAGCTTGGTATATGTTGTTCCAAGCTCTTCTAGCTTTAAGGGTCTGGGTTGAGAAATCTGCAGAGATCCTAATTGGTTTCCACCATATATGTAATCTTATTCCTTTCTCTTGTGGCTTTAAAAATTCTCTCCTTATTCTATATACTAGGCATTTTCATTATAATGTGCCTTGGTGTAGATCTGTTGTGATTCTGTACATTTGGTGTCCTGTAAGCCTCTTGTATTTGATTTTCCAATTTGTTCTTCATGTTTGGAAAACTTTCTGATATTATTTTATTGAATAGATTGTTAATTCATTTGGTTTGAAACTCTATGACTTCCTCTATCCCAATAATTCTTACATTTGGTCTTTTCATGTTATCCCATAATTCTTGGATGTTCTCCTTATGATTTCTTACCATCTTCACTGTGTGGTCAACTCTATTTTCAAGGTTATATATTTTGTCTTCATTGTCTGAAGTTCTGTCTTCAAGTGATCTAATCTGTTGGTGATGCTTTCTATTGAGTTTTTAATTTGGCTTATTGCTTCTTTCATTTCAAGGATTTCTGTTTGATTCTTTTTTAGAATCTATATTTCCTTATTGAAATAATCTTTTGCTTCCTATATTTGCCTATGTAGCTCTTTATCAAAATGATCTTTTGCTGCTTGTATTTGCTTTCTTATATCATCCTTTACTTCACAGAACATTTTAATTATGTACATCTTGAACTCCTTCTCTTACATTTCTTCTGCTGTGCTGACTGGATTCCAATAATGTAATATCATTCTTCCCTTGTTTTTTTTTTTTTTTTATGTTGTTTGTGTGTCTTCTCTTCTAGCATTGTGGATCCAAGATGTTACAGTTTTTATCCTATAGGCTTATAGATTCCCTGCAGGGTTCCAATACCTCTCCTTTAAGAGGAAGTCCAATATTAACAGATCACAATACAAACAATATACAGTTTAAACCAAGTAGCTCTTAATAGGACATTTACAGCTTTGTCACAACATACAGAAATTATGAGATCAGTTAGTATCTACAATATAAACAGTAGGTTTGCAAATGGGTCTATAGTTTCTGCTGGTGGATTAGAGAGAACTGGGGGTGGGGTGTAGGATGAGATATTAGGGAGGTAGAAGTGAGGATATAGTTATTAGATCTTAGAAAGTGTGAAAGAGGAATCCAAAAGAAGTTGGCTAGTAGCAGAAAAGAAAAAAAGAGATTTGAGGAAGACAAGTAAGTAGGGAGAAAATAGAGTAGGAAAAAAAACAAGAAAACATAAAAATTAAGACAAATAAAAAATGTAAAAATAGAAGATAAAAGACTACATAATACAACTATAAAATACTAATCAGATATCCCAGTCCTCAGTAGCCTAATGCATGAAAAATACTTGGTTTCACAAATGTTGGGGATGTGAGGGCAGGAAAATAGAGAGAGAAAAGAAAAAAATATATAATAGAAAAAAAAATCTCAAGATAAATAAAAAGGATTGCTTCTGATGGAATTCAATATTTTTCTCGCTTCCCTTCTCACTCCATAGATGGGGTTGTCTGTTGTTTGCTTGTATCTCCCCCCTTGGGATGGTGCAGGTTATTAGTGTCTGTGTGTTGGTCTTAGAGGTGGACCTTCTGGAGGTGGGGTTTAGCACTTGCCAATCCCCCTGGGAAGACTCCACTACCAAGGATCTCCTTTGGGGCCCCTCATGTGATTTGCACACTTGGTCTTATCTCCTTATATTGCCTATAGACCTCAAAGTTCCTGGCCTCTCATTTAGTCTCTAAACTGTATCTCTCTCACCCCCTCCCTTTCTACTTGCCAATCAGGAACCTCTCTCTCCAGAGGTTGTGGAGAGATGTTTTTTGTTGGGCAAGTCAGGACCAAGCTTTGTGAGCTATGGACCGACCACATAGCTGCAAGCTATGTGCTGGGTTTGCAGCTGCAGGGGAGAGTGGTGAGCTAGGGAACTATAAGTACCTTGATACTGCTTCTGGGCCCCAGCTGATGTCCCAAGCTGGGAGTTACCCCAATTAAAGATGGAAATGGCAGTAGTGAGGACAATCCAAGATGGTGACAAAGGTGTCCCAAGATGGAAGTGTCTGCTTTCAGAGATGGGGTGTTGGGAAGGGCTGGCAGTAGCGTTGGGGAACATGTTTGGAGTTGCAGCTCTGTGGAGTGCAGTGTTGGAGGAGGAGGCTTTCTCCAGACTTTTTCTGGTGTCCCCAGGTGCAAGCTACCACTTGAAGAGGATTATGGCTGTGGTTGTAGTGTTCCAAGGTAGATGTCCACACTGGTAGATGGGAGCCTACACGGAAGCAGCAGCCAGGGTCCTGTGCGGGAGCCAAGGGTCCTGCATGGGAGGGTTGGCTAGGGGTCCTGCGCAGTGTGTGGACACTGGAGCTGGGAGTTCTGTGTGGGAGCGGGTCCTGTGTGGGCAAGGGGCCAGGGTCCTGTGCAAACGTTGAGGCCTAGAGACTTGCATGGGCACACGACTGAATTCCTGCATGGAAACAGCTTTCAGGGGCCCTTTAATAACTCGCAGAGAATCAGTATTCCCACTGCTTTAATCTCAGGTCACAGAGAGACTAGGAATGCAGCATCAATTAGGCCATCATCTTAGATCCTCCAGGTTCTATTATTTGTATTCTTGATAATTGCATTCTAATTGGAGTGAGAGGAAATCTCAGTGTAATTTTGATTTTCATTTCCTTGATTGCTGAAAATGTTGAACTTTTTAAAAATACATTTGTTGGCCATTTGTGTGCTTTTTTAGTTTATTTACCCATTTATTAATTCAATTATTTTGTTTATTTACTTTGTTTGCATTATTACCTGAATTGAGAGTTTTCATTAAGAAAGAATGTTGGACATTGTCAAATGCTTTCTCTGCTTCACTTGATAATATCTTGTAATTTTTTTTTAAATTTTTTTTTTAGTTGTAGATGGACACAATATCTGTATTTCATTTATTTTTATGTGGTGCTGAGGATCGAACCCAGTGCCTCACGCACGCGAGGTAGGTGCTCTACCACTGAGCCACAACCCCAGCCCCAATATCTTGTAATTTTTATCTTCCATTTTGTTAATATGATACATCGCTTTGGTTTGCATATGTTAAACCAGGGATAAATTCTATCTGATAAAATTGTTGGACATGATTTGTTAATATTTTATTAAGGATTTCCCCCTCAGTGTTCATCAGAAATGTTGGTCTCTAGTTTTCTTCTCTTGTGATGTCTGACTTATACATTAAGGTGATGCCAGACTCATAAAATGTGGAAGTATTTCCCTACCTCTATGTTTTAGAAGAGTTTAAGTACTGTTACTTATTTTTCTTTGAACATTTGATAGAATTCAGTCATAAAACACCCTATCCTGAGCTGCTCTTTGTTGAGAGTTTTAAAATTATTACTTTAATATTTTTATATGTTATTGGTTTGTTTAGGCTTTCTATTTCTTTTGAACTCAAAGTTGTTAGGCTATATTGTTTTAGGAATTTATCAAATTTTCTCCAGGGTATACAACTTTTTAACATATAATTACTCATAAGAGTTTGAGTTGTAATCCCGACAGACACAAATCCCAAATGCTGTAATTCAAAGGTAGCATTCTTTCAGGAAGGTTGAAATACTGTAATCTCAAGAAGACCCTAAAGTTTGAAACCCTGAAAAATCAAAATCTTGAAAACAATTCTGAAAAATATAAAAATTCCTTAAAATGCATTTACATACTAAAAGAGATTTATTTGAGAAACATAAAAACACAACAAATATCATAGGCCACTTTATACAGTAAAATACTATTCATGCATATGTGCTCAGGTATACTAAAGACAGTCTCAAGGACATAATAGTTATGAGTAAATGAACCACATACATAAAGAAATAGATAAAAAGCAAGATGTGTAAATGCATATCATGGTTGGTAATTATGTGAATCCAGCTTTACAACTATGGTCATCTGAAATACTGTGCTGACAAAAAAAGCATAAAACAAATTACAAGTATCTAAAAGTCTACACAATTTATACCTCCAGTATTAGAAATGATGCAAAGAAGAAATGTATAGCATAGTGAATTGCAGAAAATAATGTTGACATTCTAAAATAGAGGGGAGAAACTGCTACAATGAAGAAAAAAAGAGAGATAGACAGAAAACAACAATTTTCTCCCCAAAATGAAAAGAAAATTTGACACACGAAAATGTATGTTACAGGGATCAATTACGAGCAGCGGCACAGAGGTAGTCCATAAGAACTGACTGACTTTCACAATCATCAGCTATATTTTGAAGCCTTGCCTCATGATAAGTATTTTCCATTTTTCTTTTTCTGCTCTCCTCTGAGAACATACTCACGTTCATTTTCTACATGGCACTGTCTTTCGAAATTCCAATTCCATATACACTGCCATGAATATTTCTGATTAAACTTTCCCATTTTTTGTGCCATGCTGCTATGTATGTGGAAATCTATTTTGCATGCACTCATATTCAGACCACAAATTTGGTGAATACAATACTGATAACCCACAGCAACACTGTTCTGCAAGTGTCTTCTTATCCTATTATGCATTTAATTTATTTTGAACCAGTCAGTAAAGTCACTGATTTCTTCAGGAAAATGCTGCTTTAATTCTTCAAAAGTTCTTAGAATTTCATCAACTGGAAGGAATACCAATGCAAATGAATAATGTGCCCATAAAATGAAGTTTTCATTGTCATCAAGTTGTATGGCCAATCCCTTCCACAGAATTTGGTATTCTCCCCCTCTTATAGATAGCCCTGTTTTTCATAAGAATTGCAGTTGTGGGGTTTTACATTTTCAGGATTTCAGTAGATAGTATTTTATATTTTGGAATTGTAATTTTCAGGATTTTATGCTTTAGAGATTTTGCTCTTTTGGAATTTCAACATTCAGGATTATGTCCTTCAGGATGATAGTCAGCACCAGTTCTTGACAGTTCCTTATCATCCCTTTTATTTCTGAGGCATCTGTAGCCATTTATTCACTTTCATTTTTTATTTTATTTAAGTTTTCCCTCAGACAAGCTAGGTGTTTATCAATATTGTTTATTTTTTCAAAAACCAACTATTAGTTTCATTTACCCTTTCTGTGGTTATTTTACTCTGTCTGAATTTTTTCTGATTTTATTATTTCCTTCATTTACTAATATTGACCTTAGTTTGTTCTTTTACTACTTTCTTGAGGCATAACATTAGATTGCTTTTTTGAGACCTTTCTTCTCTTCTAATATAGTCATTTGTTTCTGTAAACTTCACTCTTAGAACTGTTTTTGCTGCGTCCCTTAGCTTTTGGTACATTGTACTTGAATTTTTCTTTGTTTCAAGCTATTCTAAAATTTTATTTTTATTTCTTCTTTGATCCATTGGTTGTTCAGTATCATAATGTTTATTTTTCACATATATGTGAATTTTTTAAGATTCCCTTATTTATTGATTTCTAATTTCATACTATTATTCTCTCAAATGATCCTAGATATGATTTCCATCTTCTCAAATTTGCTAATACACATACTTTTGACTTAGTAAATACCTTGAGAATTTATCTGTATGATATGCTTTAAAAAAATCTCAAAATACATATGTACACAGATATTCATGGCATTATTTTTTAAATTGCAAAATACTGGGAACAACTTAAACACCCATGTATAGGAGAGAGAATGAAAAAAAAAAACTGGTACAACCACGAAGCGAAGGGACCAGTAGAAGAATCTCTGTAAATAGAATGTGGAATGATTTCCAGGGTGTATTGTTAAGTGAAAAATATTAAATACAAACAATATCTTTAATATTCAATCTTTTGTGTAATAAAGAGGAAATAAAAAATACATGTATGTGCTCCTTTGTGCAAAAAGAAATATAAAAAGAGTGGGACAAAATGGCAAGGATGGGGAATGGAAGTGGGGCAGAAGAGATGGGACAGTGATACTTCTCTAGTATACCTCTTGGTATATTTAGAATCATGCTAGTATTTCTTGCCATCTACAACATAAAATATGTATTATATATACATTTCTTGTGTTATTTTTGCAACCTTTTAGTTAGAAATTATTTCAAAATAAACACTTAAAATCATACACAAAGCATTTTTGTTTTTTGGACTGGAGATTGAACTCAGGGGTACTCAACCACTGAGCCACATCCCCAGCCCTATTTTGTATTTTATTTAGAGACAGGGTCTCACTGAGTTGCTTGACGCTTCACTGTTGCTGAAGCTGGCTTTGAACTCATGATTCTCCTGTCTCAGCCTCCCAAAGTGCTGGGATTACAGGCATGCGCCACTGCACCCAGCTCACAAAGCATTTTTTTAAAGTCAGAAATAAGTTAAGAGTATCTACCCTCACTTTCATGCTACTCTTTCACTTTGTTCTGACATCTTAATGTGTATCACAAGAGTAAAGTACATAATATGCATTAATGGTAGAGAAAAAATCACATATTTGCAGATGTTGTGTTTGTCTACTTCCAAATCAAAACAGTGTGGTGACACGTGAATAATACTTCTAAGAGAGCAAATCAGAGTGAATGTACAAAAAATCCACAGATTTCCTATGTATGATCAACAAACAGCACGTGAGAAGATGAGGCAATATAGTAGGTTGAAGGGGACCAAGGAGGGAAACAGGTTATACACACTGGGCCAGCAATTCTTTCAATAGTTTTGTATGTCAAGAGCAGCAATGGCTAGCAGACTATGTAAAAGAGGGTTGTTTCCCCTACCCCCTTATCTTCTTTTTGTCTTTTTTCTTCCTCAAGATGAGAAATGTTAGAGCACTTTTGTATCCTGTTGGGAATAATCTGGCAGGAGCAGAAAGACTGAATGATGCTGGAGAGTTAATGGTATCCAAAATCCTTATGAAAGCATTAGACTAACCTTAGAAAAGCCACTTCCTGTATTGTTACAGAAATTGTGAGAACTGTGCACATATGGACAAGAATTTGCAGATGAGGAAGCCTTATGATATATAAGGCAAGGTCAACACTGGAGGCTGAGAGGGAGTGGGATATTTGAGAAGATAGGTAAACCTGTGAAAGCCATCTTAAGAGGGTTTACTGTAGAAACAGGTAAAATTGCTGGACAATCTAAAAATAAGAATTAAAATTAAAAGTAAAATTTTTCCCTGTTTTGTTTTTTTTTAGTGGAATCTGTCTAGCAATATTAAGCTGCAGGGGTGCAGGCATTGAAAAGATGAATGTTTGCTTTGCATTCAGAGTGGTTGGGGGTTTCCAGGTAGATATAATGGAGGAAGGGGCGTCAAGGGAAGTGATAGTGTTTGCAAAGATATTATTTAGTGATAGAGTTGTCGTCTACACTGAGCAAGGAGGAATATGAATGGAGGATGAAGCTCTAGATGAAAAAAAAGTTTGGACCAATGGGTTATAAATCATGGAACTGAAATCATTGGAACTGAAACATGCTTAAACGATAGTACTTAGCAATCATGCCAGCAGGAGAGGAGACTGTCTAGAGAGTGAAATATTTGCATTTGAGATGGTGAAGGTCATGCAGTTTTGACAAGGCCTAACCATGGTGAGACTGTGAGAATGTGGGGAGGGGTCTGAAGTTAACTCAAATTACAAAATAAGGAGGTCAAGAGTTTGGGTGTGTCAGGATGTTGGAGAGATCTTCTGTACATGCGTTGATATTACAGAAATGACAAAAGGAACTGGGGTGGAGAGGAAGGTTGTAAGTCAGGGGTAAGTACTATAGCCAGATGGCTTAGCCTCAGAGAGTAGGAGATTTGCAAGAGGGTAGATATGCAATGGAATTGACATGCCAGTGGGAAACAGAGACGACTATCTGGCCATCACAACATGAGATCTGAAACTTGAGCAGCCTTTATTGGGAAGACAATGCAGGATGCATTGTTCTCAAGGCACAACCTGAGTTTAATTCATGAGAAAGTGAAGCTATCATTTTTAGAAGGACTTAAGTACGTGATTTAAGTATGTAGGGTTGTTTGGCAGTGTGGACCATGAATTCCAGTGGAAAGCTTTGGAAGGTATGAAACCAAAGGATTGGTTTAGACTAGGGATAGAGAAAACAACGTGGATGTAAGAGTTTTATAAAAGTAATTAAGGAGGCTTATAGGAGGACTTGAATAGAATATATCCTAGTCATTTTCTAAAAGGACATGAATTTGATCCACAGAATGTGGGTGTAAGAAATGTAATATTTATTTTATTTTTCTCTGTTAAATCATACTTGGTCCTGAGTCTCATCTGCCTATCTGCTAAGAAATGAAATCTTAGGCATTGTATAACATGGTTATATGAGAATGGGAGGTGTCTTAGGCTGCTCAGGCAGTTGGGGATCATTATTATTACAGATAAGCTGCATATTGTTCAAAATATGTTCCAATTGAGGTCATGCAATTATTCTACTTAAAAGTCCACTTGTTTTACTCCCGTTCTGCCCTTTGAAATATGAACATGGGTGCTTTATGCTTGAGTCCTCAGGTTCAGTCCCTGGGCTTCACTTTTCAGCTTAACAAGAAAGTCCTGGTATCCTGTGAAGTGCTGGTGGGGGAAGGTCCTGTCTGCCACAGCAGGAACTAATTCCATTTCAATCCTCCATGTCTTTACAAAATCCTCTCATTTTAAAATTGGGAAGACTTCATTTTTAACTGTTTATTCCCTATGAATGTTGGCTTTTAATACAAATGGCTCCTTCCTTTCCAGGAGTTGCATCTGAAGGATAAGAAACATTGCTTTGTTGTTAGGTAGAGAAAGAGAAAAAGACTTTGTCTTCCCCCATCAGGAGGCTTTTAGGACAATTTTCATTCAGGTTATTGTCATTTGTCTATTAAAGTTGAGCAGGCACTCAGCTCTAGTCCTGGAGTCTGAATACATTACCTGTGGCATGGAA
This sequence comes from Geosciurus inauris, assembly GCA_004024805.1. Lineage (NCBI taxonomy): Eukaryota > Metazoa > Chordata > Mammalia > Rodentia > Sciuridae > Geosciurus > Geosciurus inauris. The sequence continues at coordinate 29,299 of PVHX01009116.1, forward strand.
GCTTCCAGAAGAACTGCTCCCTCTGCTTTTAAGAGCTCATGTGATTAGGGTGAGGAAAGTGTTTGAGGCACTCCCCCCTCAAACAGGGTGGGATGTCATGGCTTCAATATCTGACCTCCCACCTTTTGTACTAGCATTGCACACAGAACTGCAAAATAGGAAAGACTTCCCCAAAACACGGCTCAGGGAGTTCTCCACCCGCATGCAAATCAGTTAACACCCAACAGTTGCTTTCACAGTCACACTGTCATGGTGCCCAGAGTAATCATTTCCGTTCCCACTGTTGGGTGGGTGTGAAAACTGGGCTCATTTTAAAACATATGACTAATGAGCACGTATCCGGATTGTACATCTGGTATTGATGGGGCTGATCTGAAGTGATGGCAATGCAGCCGGGACCCGGGAACACAGCTGACGAGCATCCGACTGGGTCTTCATGGCTTCCTGCTGGTGGGAGTTGGTGGTGGGAAGGGAAGATATTCAGTGTCTCCTGTGAATCCAGGATACGTTCCCTTTTCAGAGCATTTAGTTGAAAGATTTCCAGGCAAATTTGTTAACAAATCAATTCATCTTGGAAAACTGAAGGCTTCTGTTCTCTGGAAAATACTGATAAAGTAATATACAAATAGTTTTGTGTAGGACCAGTCTGTGGTCATTCCACCTAACACCCACTTGACATTTGTTTTGATTTGATTTAGAAAATAGCAAATGAGCACAAGAAACATTAGGTCCAAGGGGGAAAATATAGAAGACTACATTCACAAAATAAAATGTATATTCCACCATCCACTTTAATCAATAAGAATAGAAAATAAGCCTTATTTAATAAATACAAGATATAACAAAAATGCACTTTAATTCTATTATATTCATTAAATAAGAGAGGATAGAAAGTATTATAAACAAAAGAAAACTAGACAGAAATAGAGGAAAAGAGGAGAAAAGCAATAGAAAAGCAATAAATTATACTAATTACCAAATACCCATTATCTTGGAGTATTATTTTATTTGCATTTTTCTTCCTTTGTTTTTGCCTCCTTTTTGGCGTATTTCCTTTTTTTCTGTTTGGCTTGGAAAACTAAGTTTGAACAAAATTAACATTTTGTGGTATCAGCTAAGGTGAATGTTACCTTTTCTCTCCTATATTCTTCTTTTCGTTTGGATTTATGTGACTTCTAGTACATATGCCAATTTGTAATATTATTTGAATGCTTTTAAGAAATGGACTATAACCTGCATCATATATCTCTTTTATGGTTTTCTTTTGTTACCATAATAACCTAACACAAACTAAGTGGATTAAATAACACATATTCATTATCTTATAGTTTTGAAGATCAGAAATCCAAATAGCTCTTGGGATGATATTCTGATGCCTGGGTTCAAATCAAAGTATTGACAGGTCTGCATTGTTTTTTCTTCTGAAGGTTCTAAGGAAAAACCCATTTCCTTGCTTCTTCCAGCTTCTAGAGGTCCTTCACATTCCCTGGGTTGTGGCCTTTTATTCTACTTCCAAAGCCAGCAACGCTGCATCTCTCTGGTCCTTTCCTAGCAATCTCTCTCTCACCACAGCCAGGGGAGAGCTTCTGCTTTTGAGGACTCACATAATTAGACTGGGCTCACCTGGATAATCCAGGCTTATCCTCCCATTTCAAGGCCAGCTGATCAACAGCATTAATTGCTTCTGCAACCTTGATTTTCGTTGCCACACAGCACACACATTCATGAGCTCCAGAACTAGGATGTTGACCTTTTGGGAGCCTAGTACGAGTAGGCCGTCATCATGCCTACTACAACTTCCCTCTTCTTAGTATGATTGGATAATTTCCCCTCATGTCTACCAGAACATCTCCTACTGTGCCTATGAGGATTTGTCTATGAGGAAGTTTGAACAAGAACATTGTGACCCTCGAGTGATTTAATATTATTTTCTGGAAAACTCACTTCTCTTAGCCAAAATTCCATCCATGATTTTAAAAATTGTTCTTAAATTTTTGGTCTGAGTCAGAGTAAATATGATTTATCTTTTATTTTAATAAGTGTTCCTTAGCATTTGTCATCTAATGATTTTTGGAATGAGCCCGTTTTTGTGTTTAGAGTCAATAAGAGGAATGATCCATTGTGAGGAGATAGATTTTTTTGGTTTTTTTTGGCACTGGGTATTGAACCCAGAGCCATTTTACCAATGAGCTACATCCCCAGTCTTTTCATTTTTTATTTTTACTCTAGGGTCTTGCTCAATTGCGGAGGGCCTTACTAAATTGTCAAGGCTAGCTTCTAATTTATAATCCTCCTGCCTTAGTCTCCAAATTAACTGGGATAATAGGAATGCACCATCATGCCCAGAGAAGAGATATATTTAGTCAAAATTTCATATTTTGGGCTTCTGGTTGTATAGTGTCATACTCTGCTAAGAGGAAAAACACCTTGAAGAACTTACTGTTACCATTCAAATATAAACTAATATTTCCAAACAAAATATGTTAATATTAGTTATTTCATAGACATTGTCTCTGGTGCAAAATTTGCTTGGAATTTTTAATTTTTGTTGGTCTTCACTATACCAAGTGTAATGAGGTAAATGGACATCATCTTGCTAATGTTTCCTTCCCTACCTCCTCCTCCCACATCACATCATCTCTCCGCTTGTGAATCTGGGTAATTGCTGTGGGGAAGCCTTTTATTTTTAATAAAATTCTGAGGTTATATTTGATTTTTGCCTTCCTACCTCTACCTTAGCATCCACAAAGAGTATTTTGCTCTACAAGCAAGAGGAAATTAGATCTATCAGAAAGTGTAATTAATTCTATTCAAGTACTGGTGCCAATATTCATCTCTAGTTCAAGCACTGTGAAGAGAATAATTATTCTTCCCACTTCATGCACATTACAACTTGGTCTCTATAGCACTGGGAAATGAAGTCCTCTCATCTATCCTGTAGTAAATGGCCCATGGTTGAGGTACACTTTTAGAGTGCTGTTTGTGACCAGAGTGTTAACAAAGAGGTGAAAAATGGGTGAATTTTTAATGCTAGAATTCTTACATGATAACTTCTGAAAGTCTTGATGCTTTATAATAAGATTTTTGAAAGAGCTGGACACAGAAGAGTGCTCTCATGAAATAAATTTTTTTCTGATTCCTGTCTTTAAATTCATCTCTCTTTCCTATTCCTGGTATAATATCTTGGGTAATTTCCATAGTGTTCAGTCACTTTTGATTTTGTGTTATAGGAAAGGAACATCAGAACTTCACCTCAAATAATCAGAAGTGTTTCGCCTTTTTCCAGCTCAGGCCTTCCCTAGGCTTTAGAACATTTTTTTTTTTATTAGTGCATCATAGTTATATATAATAATGGGGTTCAGTTTGACATAATCATACATGCATGGAATGTAATTTGCTCCATTCACACACATACACACATATATATACACATATATATATTTCACTGTTATATTCATATGTGTGAATAGCATAATTTGGTCAGTTTCTTTGCACATTTATTCCCTTTCTTATCCCTTCTTCCTCCCCTACAATTCCCTTCTCTACTCCACTGATTTCCCTCTATTTTATTGTGATCTGCCCCCTTCCCATTCTCCTCACTTACTTTGCTTTAGATTTTGCATATGAGAGAAAATATCTGACCCTTGATTTTCTGAATCTGGCGTATTTCACTTAGTATGATATTCTCTAGTTTCATCCATTTCCCAGCAAATGCAATAATTTTATTCTTCTTTATGGCTGATTAAAACTCCATTGTGAATGTATCCCACATTTTCTTGATCCATTCATCTATTGACAGGCACCTGGACTGATTCCACAACTTGGCTATTGTGAATTGCACTGCTATAAACATTGACATGGCTTTTTTACTATAGTATGCTGATTTTAGTTCTTTTGGATAAATATCAAGGAGTGGGATAGCTGGGTCATACGGTAGTTCCATTCCTAGTCTCTTGAGGAATCTCCACACTGCTTTCCAAAGTGGCTACACTAATTTGCATTCCTACTAACAATGTGTGAGTGTACCTTTTCTCCATATCCTCACTAGCATTTATTATTATTTGTATTCTTGGTGATTGCTATTCTAAATGGAGTGAGATGAAACCTTAGTGTAGTTTGTATTTGCATTTCTCCTATTGCCGAGATTTTGAATAGTTTTTTTCATTTATTTGTTGGCCATTGTATTTTGCCTTTTGAAAAATGTCTGATTAGTTCTTTTGTTTATTGATTGGATTATTTTTTTCAGTGCTAATTTTTTTTTTTTAGTTTTTTAAATATGTAATAAGCTCTCTCTTCTTGCTCTTAAACTTTTCCCCTGATGTTCAGAAGTCTTTTCATTTGATGCTATTCCACTTATTGATTCTTAGTTTTATTTCTTGAGCTTTCGGGTCTTGTTAAGGAAGCCAGTGCCTGTGCCAATATGTTGGAATGTTGATTCTATGTTTTCTTCTAGGAGTTGCATAGTTCTGGTGCAATTCCTAGGTCTTTGATCCACTCTGAGTTGACTTCTGTGAAGGTGAGAGATGGGGATCTAGTTTTATTCTTCTACATCTGAATATCTAGTTTTCTCAGCACTTGTTAAAAGGACTGTCTTTTCTCCAAAATATATTTTTGGCAACTTTATCAAGTATCAGATGACTGTAATTATGTGGGTTTGTCTTCTATTCCACTGGTCTTCATGTCTGTTTTGATGCCAGTACTGTGCTGGTTTTGTTACTGTAGCTCTGTAGTATGACTTAAGATCAGGTTTGTAACACCTCTAGCGTCACTCTTCTTACTCAGTATTGCATTGGTTATTTTGGGTCTTTTATGCTTCCAACTGAATTTTATAACTGTTTTTTTTTCCCTAGTTCTGTGAAGAACCTCATTGGTATTTTGAGAGGATTGCATTGAACCTATATCATGCTTTTGCCTTTTACAAACCAGGCTTTTACAAACCAGCAGGAGAAAGAACACACATGGTCTGTTCATTTGTTCTCCTTAGTCTACATTTTATCCTACTTGTGGTTGGCAGGTACAGCGGGTGAGAAGACTGGGGGGGAGGGACACAAAGTCTTGCTGGAGTTGTCCAAATACTGGCTCTTTGGGTACTTTTTCAAGTAGGTAAACCTCCATAGCAAACTTATCTCTCCCACTAACTCTTACTCTCTGGGGGAACACTTCTGCTGATTAATTTTCAGCTAGTGTGGATTTGCACTAGATATTTCATTAGTAGCTGGAGCCCATCCTGATTGTTCGGCAAATATTTTAATATGTCACCCCTGTCCCCAGTCTTTCTTCTTCTGGGGACAACATTCCTCAGTATGCAGGCCTCACTGCTGATTTCCATGAGAAGACTCAAACCCAGTTACCTTCCATGGCATCCAATTAGTATATGGGAACTATCCCTGACATTTAGCTGGAATACAGTGAAGTGTTCTAGCAGACTTCTCATGGGACAACCATTATTAGTCTCTACCATAACTCCCTCCAAAGGAACTGGTATAAAGTCTTCTAGGAATTTTGTGAACTCATCTCCTATGGCCACACAGCAACATCAAAGTCAGAAAAGCCCCTTATTGTAGTGGACAAGTGAAAGGAAGAGAAAAATGCACATCACTTTCTTATTTTTGGAATTCCTAGGCAATCAATCTCTGTAAATATTCTAGCTTTCTCCTATATGCATGGAAGGGACTTTAGTCATTGAGCTTGTTAGGCCAAATATCAGTAAATTCTCTAAGGATATGCAAGGCATCTCTGTTAAGAAATTGTGGATACTTATCAGCTATAAGTCCTCAGCTTTAATGCATTGGTTAGAACTCTGAGAAGACATCAAGAAAAGTCCTATTGAACATTGTCAATCAAAGGAATCCTCAGAAGTCACAGCAGGCTCTGCAGACAGGTATGTACTTTAAATAGAGTTCTCCTCTCCCCTGTTTATTTGTTCAATACTCATTCTTACTGAGGCCTCAAAGGTTTATCAGATTCCACAGAGTGCACATTGTGAGCAGGAGGGTGCTGTACAAAGGAGAGTTAGATTTTCAATCATACAGTCAACTTACAGGTTAGTGGCAAAAATAAAAGCCGACCATAAGTACAATGATTTAAGACCAAATATAATCAAAGTGGTAAAAGTACAGTCAATATGCTATGAAAATTTGGATGAGAGAAATTATTTTCAGCTCAGAGGATCGGTGAAGATGTCATAGAAGATGCAGTGTTTTTCATTCAAGAAGATGGATTAAAATTCAATGATCTGAAGTTGGGGTTCTTAATCTAAAAACCAGCAGCAAGCATTTGTCAAAGTTGGTTCATCATTAAAATACTTAATATTTTTGACTCCTCTTTCTGTAGTAGGCTTTGTGTTATTTACATATGTATTATTTAATCTTCATAGGAAGCTTATGAAAAGTGTGCCATCATTATTTTCATTTAACTGAGAAGTAGTTTAGGCCAACTTGATCAAGGTCACACTGCTAGAAAATGATGGAGCTGGGCTCTGGTGCCAGAGTTTTTTCCTATAGGTTATAATTTCTGTAAAAGATCAATGTGCACAAACTAAGGCATAAATTAATAAAAGAAGGAAAATGCTATCTAATGAAGAGCATATGGCTGACATAAATGTTTTGCTGTTTGGTGCAATTGATCCCACAGTCCTCTCAGGAGGGTATTTGCCTCTGCTTCTGTACCTCTGTTTCTGTACTTCTTACATCTCACAAGTTCTCTCTTTTCTGCTCAGTCAAATCCTATATATCTTTCAAGGCCCAGTGTAGCTTGGGTATCCTTTATCTGAAATGCTTGGGACCCAAAGTGGTTCAGATTCTGGAATGTGTGCATTTACATAATGAGATACTTTGGGGATGGACCCCAAGTCTAAACCTTAAATTTATTTATTTGTTTCATATACATGTTATACACATACCTAAAGGTAATTTTGTACCTTTTTTTTTTTTTTTTTTTTTGTGGTGCTGGGGTTTGAACCCAGGGCTTCATGCATACCATGTTGGTATTCTATTACTGAAGCACATCCTCAGCCCCTTATACAATATTTTAAGTAATTTCATGCATTAAACAATTAGGCTTCAGATGTCATGTTAGCATTCAAAAAGTTTTGTATTTTGGAGCGTTTCTGATTTTGCATATTGGCATTAGAGATGCTCATCCTGTACAACTATCCTGTGGGTAGTCCCATCCCAGATACACCCACAGACCCCCCTTTGTCCACTCTTAGCCCTGCTATAATTCCAGTTCAGATCGCTGAGTACTGGATGAGGTACTTTCTCTCTTATTTCTTATTCACCTTTTCAGAGAAGCTGTAGGTTCTTGGAAGTTGGAACTTGGTGTATTTCTGAGTGCCTGGTATACCTGCTGATTCATTACAGGGTTTGGGATCATTTGTGGGGCATAAAATATTCTGTAGGAAAGATCTACCTTTCATTTTATTTTATTTTTTTTAAAAAAACTCTTGTCAGGATAAAACTGCATGGCTGAGAAACATCTTGTGAGTTTCAGATGCACTAGAATGTAAGGAAATGGAAAGGATACTGGAGAGTCATTAAAGATGTCCCCAGGAGGGAGAATATTGGGCTTGAGGGGAGCCAAAGCAACAGGAGGGAGAATCCAAAGACTCATAAGATCAGTCTGCACAGAGGAGTGTGAGAAACAGGAGAGGCAGTCGTTTCTGTCTAATGTTTCCCTTCTTAGCGAATGAGCCAAGGGAATATGTGGTTTAAGAGCTTCCCTTCTGTTCTCCAGCTTTTGTGACACCCCAGCAAATGCAAAGCATTGTACATGCATGAGTTTCTTAGTTGAACAGGAAGAACTTGGGAGGCAATGACAAATACTTCACAGTACCTCCCTGGCATCTGATATGGTTTTCTTGAGAGAGAACATGAGCTCCTACTTAGTGGATTCTCAGAGGACATCTGTGGGAGGAGCTTTCCATAGCAAATATGTAAACTCTCACCATCCCCACAGTGCAAATGCCATAAGACTGTAAATCTGGTGCAAAGCAAGAACAACTAAGGGAGAGTTAAGTGAGTTAGGAAAACCCACGATCACATGTCTTGTCCCAAAACACTGAATGGGAAGCATATGCATCATGTGTACTGTTTTTCAAGAAATCACAGAGAATGAATGCAGCAGAAGGCTACTCAGGAAAGCAGTAAATTGGGGGTAAAATGAAGAGTATTACCTTTATGAGGAAGTAAGAAGTAGCTTTCGGGAACTGCTCATCTGAAAAATATGTCAGTGTCAGGCTTTAGAAAAAAATAACAGCTCAAAATGTATCAATCTTCAAGCAGCAGTAGAAACTTGGATATGGCTTTATTGGGAGTCTCCCCACCCCCAGATGAAATCATAGTTGCATATCTTTATAGCTAAGGAGCAATGGATGCTTATCTTCTTGGCTGATATATTTAGATTTTGTTCAGCACATGCTTGATGAAGTAATCCATGCCAAATTAATTCAAGTTGTCTTGGATAAGAGCTTAGTCATGTGGATCTCAAACTGGATGAAACTGATTAATAATAAATGTCAGGATTTTAAAATAATGAGGGAAATGCAAGAAATGTAGAGGAAAAGGAAGCATCTGATACAATTTCTCTCCTTTCAGAACAGTTTCTGTTCCAAGGAGTGGGGGAGGATGTCAGATATATGTGGCTGGAGAACAATGATTGCTTTCTGAGCTCATCTTGCCCCTTTGGATATGAGCGTATGTGTAGGAATCATGCAGAGTTTCAGGTGGTTTAATTTTCTGTATTCTGGGACTGCCATTATAGTCCCTTTTGCACACTGTCTATTACCTGAGGTGGTATTATACCAAGCACCCATTGGCCCCGAGCTTCCCAAGGGCTGTCGGGCATGCTCTAGAGAGGTCTTCACCTTAGGGCTACAGTAAGGCTAAGGCCAACCTAGAGTGGCAGCACTATCTAATGGGTCTGTCAGCTCTTGTGAACACTGCTCAGTTCTTCCTTCTTCCTTTATTTTTTGGCCACACTTGTTCATCTCCTGTTACTCTAAGCACAGGAGGTTCATTCATGATTTAATAAATTAATTCAACAGAGAGATCTCTTATAGTATGTCAGGGAGACAAAGACAAAAGAGACAAGAAGTTAAAAGTTTAGAGAAGCAAGAGATCATTACTGGACAGGGAAACACATACTATGTTTACAGTATGCACAGGATGCCATGGAAACACAGAGGAGTAGGGATATCTCCTTACAGGAGGGAATGTAAAAGGGCCAGGATGGCTTTATGGAGAGGGTGATGCATAAAGCAAATCTTGATAAAAAGTGAGAAAGGGGCATTTTATTAATTCACTCAACAAAAATCTATTTAGAACCTATTAACACCTGTCATTGACTTTTTGTTGGGGAACTATTAATAAACAAGAACAGATTTGGAAGGGCCCACCTAGACATGCAAGAAAGTCAACAAACAAAAAGAAAGTTTCTTTTTTTTTTTTTAAAATCTTAAAATGAATCTGTTCTTGCTCTGAAAAACCCTGCTCTCTACTGGCAGGAATGGAAAGTGGGAAGTAAACTTGCCATTTACAAGTTGCCATTTCTTTCCGTTCAAAACAGTCTCTCATAAGTAAACTCAGTCTCTGGTACCTGATCAAGCTTTTAGAGTTTTTCTCCACCACCACCTCCTTTCTTGCCATACAGCATCTGGATACAGGAGGAATTTATTTAACCTCCTGGAGCAGGAGCCAGGTAGTGATTCAGGTCTAAAGGGATTCCTTCTCTGTTGGCTCCTACTCACCTCAGCTTCTCTGACTTGGTTTATGGAAACTGACTCCATCACTACTTTATCTACTGTGGCTGAAACATGTAGCATCGATGCTGGCAAAGACAATGTGTAGTGATCATGGTTCAGGAACTCGAGTCTCTCCACTTACTGAATAGCTATCCCTCCATTCTCACTGGTGCTGGGCATCCTCTGAGGTCTAATAAGACTCCTAAATTCTGACACCTGCACCCCTTGCTATGTAGACTTTTCAGCCTTAGCAAACTCTCAACCTTTATCCTCAGCCACCTTCTTTGCCCTCCTCTATCCTTTCCCCTTGGAATATTTTGGAACTTGTAGGTTCCTTCTGTTGAATGTGGAAGCCAAGGGAGACATGGAAGGACCATTTTCCTTTCTATTTTATTGTGCTGCCTCCCCATGATTATGAATGGTAGAAAGGTCTCAGAATCCTGATCTTGGCTTCCGTGTCAACCTACCTGAGACTTTTGTCACCTGAGATCTGCTTGTCTGGATTATGTTGAAACGCATCATCTTCATCCTAGATTTGCTGCTTCCCAACTGGCTCCTCCCTCAAACAAGAAGAACCCTATTTCTTCATGACAGGTAGGATCCTCTTTTGTGTCAAAACCTGAATTCCGTCTATGACATGAGGTCAAATTCTATGTTGGGTCTCTCAACTTTATTCTTGGTGTATAAAAGGACACTTGTGAAATTAGAAAACTTTTTGCATGAATAAAGCCATTGGCACTCTGGCCTCAGAAACCTATTTTCTGAGGGGGAAATCTGAACATTTTTTCCTTTCATTGCATTTGTGATGTATTACTTCCAATCATCCTCCAAGTATTATATGTCTCAGAATTAATGGAAGAAAGTTTTCATCTAAGGAAAAAAAGAACATCAGAATCACATTAACTTACTTTGTAAAATATTTTCACTAACCCAAATAACTGTATCTGCTTTCACTGAGTTTATATTTACTCTAGATAGTCTGAATATAGAGGATTATTTTTGTTATTGGTAAAAACAAGATAATACCCACACTATCATTATAAGGGATAACTTAATGTGGAGTTAGGATGAGTGTTTCCTTAGACTGATTTTTGTGTTATTGTGAGTCAATTTAGTCCACTTATAGTTCTTATCGCATAACAATTGTTTCTTAAAGTTATTATTATTATTTTTCCAAACATTTAACTTTCCTGTGTTCTTTATTAATTCATGAATTTTAGTGTTTCTGTCTGGGGGTTATTTTTATTACAGATAAAGAATTCCCTTTAAGCTGGGTGCAGTGGTGCACACCTATAATCCCAGCACTTTGGGAGACTGAGACAAGAGAATTGCAAGTTCAAAGCCAGCCTCAGCAACGACAAAGTGCTAAGCAACTCAGTGAAACCATGTCTCTACATAAAACACAAGATAGGGCTGGAGATGTGGCTCAGTGGTCCAGTACCCCTGAGTCCAATCCCTGGTACCAAAAAAAAAAAAAAAAAGAATTCCCTTTAGTATTATTTTTAGAATAGGTCGAACAGTAATGATTTTTTTTGTTTGTTTGTTTCTCTGAAAATCTACATGTAGGGGAGGATTTCTCTAGGTACAATTTTAGTTTGTTAGACATTTTCTTTTAGAAGTTTAAATATGTCATTCCATTGTCTTCTGATTTCTGTAATTACAAAGTCAGTGTTCAACTAAACTAAATTTGGTCTGAGGATACCTCTGTGCTCAAGGGCTTATGGGAGAAATGACAACCTGATTTATGGATAAGGGAGCTGAAAGCCTAAGCAAAATACACTCTTGTGACACATAATAGTCTTGGCCAATCACAGTGGATGGCTTCAGTCAACCCCAGGTGCCAACATTAGTGTAAAGAAAAATACTAAGCTGTAACTAATTCATCTGTACCTCACTTCTATCTTTTGTCCATAAACGCTCTCTGACTAAATTGCAGGACAGAATTTCTCTGAACCTGTTGTTGTTCTGGAGGCTTCCTAATTAGTGAATCATTCTCCACTCAGTTAAGCTCTCCTAAACGTCTCTGAGGTTTTTCCTTTTATCCTTAGATAAATTTCTTATGCTAACTGCATTTTACATTGTATTTTATTTTTCTGGCTTCTTTTAAAATATTTTCTTATTTCCAGGTATAGTGGCATAGGCCTGTAATCTCAGCAGCTTGGGAGGCTGAGGAAGGAGGATTGCAAGTTCAAAACCAGCCTCAGGAATTCAGCAAGGCCCTAAGCAGCTCAGTAAGAACTTGTCTTGAAACACACACAAAAGGGCTGGGGATGTGGCTCAGTGGTTAAGCGCTCCTGGATTCAGTCCCTGGTAAACTACCCCCTCAAAAAAATTCTCTTGTCTTAGTATTTGGAATTTGTTTGGACATTTAGGATTTTTCCATTTCTTGGCTATTTTGAACCATCATTTCCATGTTGAATGATGTGAAATCCAATGTGTTATGTTTGAGTTAGGATCAAATATGTTGTATGTTTTGTGTAAGAAACTTTAAAACTAAATTTTATCATTTTTCTTGTGATAAAATGTATATAACATAATATTTACCATTTTAGCCTTTTCTTTTAATATTTTTTTGAAATTTTTTTTAGTTGTAGATGGACACAATATATTTATTTTTATGTGGTGCTGAGGATCGAATCTAGTGCCTCATACATTCTAGGCAAGTGCTCTACCACTGAGCCACAACCCTACCCCCATTTTAGCCATTTTTAAGTGTTCAATTCTGTGACATTAAGTATATTCACAATACTAAGCAACCATCACTATCATCCATCTCCAGAATTTTTTTTTATCTTCCCCAAATGAAACCTGTACCCATTAAACACTAACTTTCCATTCCCTCTCCATTCAGCACTTAAAAACTACCATTCTACTTTCTGCGTCTGTGAATTTACTCTAGATACCTCATATAAGTGGCATCATACAATATTTGTCCTTTTGTTGCTGGTTTATTTCTCTTAGTTTAGTGTCTTCAAGGTTCATTCATGTTGTAGCATGAGTCAGAAATTCCTTCCTTCCAAATGGATAATATTCCATTGTATGTATATACCATATTTTTTATTATAAATTTGATTTTATCTTTGAATAATGCTGTAATGAACATGGGTGTGAAAATATCTCTTTGACAACTTGTTTTTAATTCTTTTGAATATAAGCTTAGTGGTAGTATTGCAAGATCATATGGTAGTTGTATTTTTAATTTTTTAAAGAACTTCTCTATGATTTTCAATAGTAGCTACATTATTTTACATTCCCAACATCAGTGCACAAAGATTCAAACTTTTCCACATCCTTGGCAATACTTGTTATTTTCTGCTTTTTAAAAAATACTATTGACAGTAGTGAGTGTGAGATGGTATCTCATTATAGTTAGAATTTTCATTTCTCTAGTGACTATATTTTTGCTTATTTGTAGATATTATCTGGAGAGAAATGTCCATTCAAGGTATTTGGCCATTTTTAACCTGGATTATTTGTTGTGTTATTGTTGTTGCTGATGTGTAATAGTTCTTCATATATTCTGGACATTATGAATTATATAATTTGAAAATATTTTTCTCCCTTTGTTGGCTGTTTGCTTTGGTTTATGCAGAAGTTTTAACATTTGATGTCATCCCATTTGTCTGATTTTGCTTTTGTAGCCATTGCCACTCTAGCCCCTTTGAAGCCGAAGTGCACAGCTCTTCATTTAGCTACAGCAACCACAAGCCTCTCAATACACACAATTAACCTCTGTGCCTCATTTTCTGAAGTCAAGGCATTTTGCAGGACCCAGGCAGGAAAATCTCGTTTACCTTCATTTGACTGAAATACCATTGAATTACTCAAACACTCTAACACAACAAAAGCAATCATCTTCAGATTTGAAGATATAGATGTGGAAATAGTTTTGGTGAGTTTCTATCAGTAAAGAAAAGTTTTGGAAACGTGTCTTTATCTTCCAATTTGCTAAGATTCTTCTCCTTGTTTATCAGTGTCCATCTATGTGATCTGGAAACACAACAAAAGTTTCAGTGAGATGAATGATTCTTTTTTCTCTAAACTTGTCAATTAAATTGGAGGCAGGGCTTCTGCTAAGGCAGAGTTTCTCACTTTATTTGTGTGATGTTTTTATAACATGCAGATTTTCCCTTGATTCATGCATCACCTAGACCACTAAAATTTTTACTTAATTTGTTTTCCAAAAATTGATTTGAAATTGATCTACAAAATTTTACTTAATCCTGAAATAATTTGATCGTTATGTGCTAAGTACATTAAAATAAAATTCATAGATGACCTAGAATGATGCTATGTGCCTCACTTCTTCTAGCTGCCACACGGGCACCCCAAACTCTACTCAAATATCACGCTTCAGCAACCTCAGTAATCCTCACCAAGTTCTCCCAGTGCTGCTTTTTTTGGTGAACAGCACCAGTCTCCATCTGGCTGCTCTGACCTCACTGCCCTACCCTCAACATACCTAATCCATCACAGAGCCTATAAATTTTGCCTCTGAAATCCACCTCAGTCTGTTTTAAGATTTTCTTGGTCCTACATCACCACAGTTGTCCAAGACTAGTATTCACTGATGCTTCTGTCACCCTCCAATCAGCATTAAACAGTGCAACAAGAGTGTACATTACAAAGAATAGACCCCTTAACAAGATCCTCATGTACCTCCAGTGTCATCCACCCAGCATGCTTCCCCAACCTTCCTTGTCCCTCCTGCTGACCCTTCCTCTCCCTCTTGGGTCTCACTCTCTGTCCTCATATGGCATCCTCAGACATGGTGGCTCGAGCCCTTCCTCCCTTCTGCGCACTCTCTAGCCCAGTTGCTACCTACTCTCTCTTCAGATCTCATTTCAGTTAATACTTCCTCAGAGAAAACTTTTTTGCCTTAAATAACTAGGTCAAACTCATTTATTTTCAGTTCTCATATCATCATGTCACTACCTCACCTCACATACTAAAGTCACAATTTTACTTATATTTGTGGGATTACCTGATTAATGATTGACTCCTTCCCTAAACTGTAGGGTGGAATCTCTGTGTGTTTGCTCTCTGTTGTAAAACTAGTGTCTGTCATGGTTTCTGGCACATAGGATGGTTTCAAAGAATATTTTCTGAATAAATGGGTGGATTCTTAATTTGTAGGCAGACTGGAACCTGAGAAACACACGTAGGCTGCAGGACTTGCCAAGGGAAAAAATTCAATGAGCACCAAGTTTAAAATTTCCCCACAAATTGGTTACACAAGGAAGAAATTAGTTGGGAAGCCTTCCTCAGCAACTCCTGAAAGATTGATTAAAACCACAGTGAACATTGAGTTTGACAGATGTTTCAAGGAGAAGGAAGGAAAGCAGAAGTAAAGAGACAGATATTGATCAGCAAGAGCAATGTGAGAAACTGGAGGAAGCCTGAGAGGAGTATTGAAAAATAGGTGAGAAGGTGTGAGCTAGAGTCTGGGAATAAGAGCTGAAATACTGGGTTTATTTAATCTGATAAATCAATGCCTAAGGTGTCATTTAGCAAATGCCCTCAAATCCTGCTGAGCAGACCAAAGTAAGAGATAATAGAATGAAATTGTACCTAAGGAATTGTTTCTTAAAGGAGGGTCTTCTTGTCTTTATAGATGATTAAACCATGGAACAGACTCATAGGGAGGGCTGATAAATCTTACTTGTAGGTCCTTTAGGAATGGAAGAGACAACTATTTATCTGGGATAAAGGCAGGTGATAAACTAGGCTTTTAATCATGTTTTTGGAATCAGTGGTTTTCTTGATAAGGACTTTTTATACCATTTTTGCTTAAATCTACTGAGTCAGAGAGGCAAGAGTTTTTTTCCCCAAGAATATACTGTAGGAAAGGAAAATTCTAGAAACATATCAATGTGCATGGCATGAGTTTCTACAGCTGGCCCATTCAAGTAAAGCAAATATCCCTGCATCCTGAAGGCTCCGGTCAACAGACTTGGGACTACTCTCTGTTCCTTGGGTCTCTGCTGTTTTTGACAGGCAGTGTTTGCCCAAGATGTCTTCTCCAAGAGTCCAGTCTCTCCTCATACTTTTTATTTATCTTATCTCCCAGTGTCTTCAACCTCGCTTTCTCTACTAGCCTTTCCCCAGTATGCTCAACTGCTGCCATCTCAGAAAGGACACAAAAGGTTTTCATTTGCAGGATCCCCTTCAACTGTCACCCTATCTTTCTTCTCTTTCCGGGCAAAGCTCTTTAAAGATTTTTCTGTGTTTGCCAACCCCACTTCTCTATTCCTCAGTCCCCTGTATTCTGCCCTGTCTCTCTTTCTCTTCTGTCAAGCATTTAGCAACACTTTAGTGTATTCAGAAGTAGATTTTCATTCCTTATCTTACTAGAACTCGTAAGAGCAACAGTATTTGACAACATACCTTTCTCCTTAAACCAATTTTTCCTTGCATTTTTGCTGTTTTATGCAATAAAACTATATCTGACATAAATTTGTCATTTCAACCATTCTGAGTGTACAGTTTCATGGTGTTCGTTATGGTCCACATTTTCAACCATTACCAATCTCTGGTTTCAAAGTTTTCACTCACTCCCAACAGTAAATCTGAACCCATTGAAGAATAGCTATCTTTCCTTGCATTTTATGGTACCATGCTCTTCCAGTTTTCCCTGTCCCCCATCTCTCTTAATTTTCAGACATATTTGTGTTATCTTTTCCTCTGACCATTACTTAAAATCTTACTCTTCTGTATTGTCCTAGGATCTTGGCTTTACTCATCTTACTTTTTTTTTTTTGGTACCGAGGATTGAACTCAGGGGCACTTGACCGCTGAGCCACATCCCCAGCCTATTTTGTGTTTTATGTAGAGACAGGGTCTCACTGAGTTGCTTAGTGCCTCGCCATTGTTGAGGCTGGCTTTGAACTCATAATTCTCCTGTCATAGCCTCCCAAAGTGCTGGGATTACAGGCATGTGCCACTGCACCCGGCTACATTTTTTTGTTGTTGTTTTATTTGTATATCTCAATCTATCCCTAAGCTTCAGTAACATCTAAAGCCTGGATCATTTTTCTGAATTCCTTGACATAATCCCTTCTCTTTTTTTTTTTGTTGTTGTTGTTGGTACCAGGGATTGAACTCAGGGGTACTTGACCACTAAGCCCAATCTCCAGCCCTATTTTGTGTTTTATTAAGAGACAAGGTCTCACTGAGTTAAGGGATTATCTCTTGTCAGCCATCAATGCTATGGCCCTTTCTATCCCTCCAAAGCTTTATAAAGTCATTTCTTCTCTAAATCTTTGCAATTACATTTCCTTATGCTTGACATTAACTCCCTCCTTTGCTTGTTTAACTTCTTCATATTCTTAAGATCTGAGCTTGGACATCACTTCCTGCATAAGCTGTCTAGGAGCTCCTCTTGACTCCTCTTACTGTGCTGTCATTGCTGGTCTCCCTCACTGGTCCCCCAATTCCATGATGGTAGAGATTAAACTTACTGTGTTTTTTGTGTTTGCCCATCCCAGGCACATTGGGGACAACCATTAAATATTTGATTCAACAGCAAAGGCTCTATTGAATGAAGTTGTGTAGAAGTACTAAAGATGTCTCAGCATTTTATGTTTACAGACAGATACTAGAAGTTAGAGGCAGATGACTCTGTTGGAGCTTTCTCCCCACTACCGTGTGTGTGTGTGTGTGTGTGTGTGTGTGTGTGTTGTGGTTCAGACATGGTTTGAGTATGTCCCAGAAAGGTTCATGTGTTGGAAGCTTAGTTGCCAGTGTGGTGGTGAAACCTTTAAGAGGCAGGGCCTGATGAAGGTAATTAGATCACTGGGAACCCTAACCTAAAAGGATCTTGTGGGATACGTGAGTTTCTTGTGAAAGCAGTTGTTATAAAGGCCCCTCATTGGCTTCCCATCTTACTGTGTAATCTCTGCACTCCTACCATTAGTCAATTGCCATGTTGTGACACAACCAAGGGGGCCTTCACTGGAGCAAAGCAGATGTTGGTGCCTTACCTTCAAGCCTCCAAAACTGTGGGCTAAAGAAACCTCTTTTCTTTATAAAGTACCCAGCCTCACATATTTTTGTTATAGTAACAGAAAACAGACTAATACAGTATATGATGTGAAAATACTTTACATTTTATTGAGAAACAGTAAAAATAATGACAGAGCTTTCATGGACATTTAACTAAAAGCTTCAAAATTTTATTTGAGGTTTAGCTTTGATGGATACATTAGTTTAATTAATATTTATTTTTTAATATAAAATTCTCTCCAGCATTGTATATAAAGGTCTTTATCAATTAAAAAAAAAGAAAAAGAAAACAAAAAAGAAACAAAACCCACAAAGGAATGTCTCCTGTGAAACAGAGTTGTCTTGGCTCTGTTTTTTATAAAGCAACTTTTTCTGGTGCTCTTGCTCTGTGAATGTAGCTGGCCTTGGTACATTTCACATGGAGAGGAACGTTGTCGAAGAAGACCTAGCTGCTTTGAGTAAGGCAGTATGATATCATATGTTATTCATTTCCAGCATCCTATTGTTGTGAAATACTCCCAAACTCTTGTTTTTAGATGTTCTACAAAAAGTACTTGGAAGTATTTTGTAACAGCAATCATATGTGTGTGTATGCATATGTTTCAGATTTTGTTTTATGGCTGTAAGATTTCAGTCTTCAGATTTTTTATATTTAAAGTGACCCTAAGTCCTTGGTGTCTTAAGGTATATTTCATGTAGGTTTTATGTCTAAAAAATGTATTGCTTGTATTTTTTTTGAAGGACATACTTTAAAAAATAATTTAAAAATCTTAGATGCCAGATATTAACCTTGGGACAATGTCTACAAATCAATCTGTAAGAAAATTACACAGGAGGAAGATGGACAAGAGAAAAGAACCATATTTATAAAAATAATAAGTTGCTAAAACAATGTATGACAAATGTTTATTTACACTTATAACTAAATTAAAATAACAATAAATTTGAATTTGGAAAGATCAAAGAGACATAAAAGTATGATATTTAAAGATAATTTCCATCATTGGCAATTACAATGGCTAACATTTATGGAGTGCTTACCGTGTGTCAACTGCAGGGCTCACTGCTCTACTTTACCAAGGCACTTACTCATCACTAAAAGCATTTCAGGAGTTATTGTCAACTATAATTTTATAGATTAGGAAACCGGCAGAATGGTGATAAGTGGTTGCCCAAGGACATGCAGTGCATTAGAGACAGAGCCAGAGAGTTTGATAAGATAACAATTACATTTACTATGTTGCTTTGGGGAGAAACTGCCACAAGTTAATGGGAGTGTATGTGTCAGTCCATCCTGGAAATCAGTATTGTCTCATTTTGGGCTCTTGAACATCTAGCTTGGCTCTGGAGCAGATGATCATTTATGCTTCTTTTGCTTTAGCAGATCTCTTTATATCCTTGTTTTATGTCTTGTATCCTTTTTATTTTCCTAAATATTTCTATAACTCAAACTTACAGTTTTACATTCCATATCAGTGTACATATGCTCAGGAATTCACTTACTGAGGCTCTCATTGTTAACTATCATATTTCAAATAACTTCTATCTTAGAATATCAGTCTATTTTCAGCTGAATTACACATAGACTTAATAGGTCTGAACACACGATTACTGTGCAGGTATGAAACTGTGAGTCATAATTAATCATTTACACTTACAATAAATTATTTATTATTTCACAAAGCACCTAAGGAACAGGAGACATCAGGAAAAGTAAATGTCTTTGTGATGGAGGAGGAACATGGAATCAATATGTGTGGTCCTGTTGTAAAAAAGACTACCTGGATCAGGATGCAATGAAGATTGGGCACCCAGGGGTCCAAAAAAGAAGCTCTGGGCCTCTGGAAATAAAAGCAAGAAGAAAAAGGACCCTAATAAACTGAAAGACCACCATTAGAAGAAAGGCAATTGTACCAAAGCCATACTTAAATATATCCAGTGTTATCCCTGGCCTGGATGATGCTGTGGGCTGATAACTCAGAAAATACACTCCTTGCTTGGAGACAGCATCTCAGTTAGATGATCTTAATGATCAAGAGCAGCATTCATCCACCTTTTTTTTTTTTACTTTTTTGCACAAAAAAACCTGCTCCTTAGTCAAAATGCACCTCAAGTTCTGAGTCATTCTCTGCAGCTCTGCCCCCTTTTTTCGTACTCAGGAAGGTGTGTCATGTGCTTTGTCGGACTGCTCATTATCCACACCCCATCTTTCTAACCCGCACCACCGCCCTTAGGAGTATCCCTCCCCCAATGCACCTGTAGAATATCTGCTTTAGATAAAGAGAAAAAACTTAGAGAAAAACACAATGCCATCTATTTTGCCAAGTCAGGAACTTCCAAAATTTAAAACAAGAAAACAGATTTGTCTGGAGGGAGTGCATGTTCCTCCACATCAAGCTGCTCAAAACTGAAAGACAGCTGTGAAATGATCTGATCTCTTTTGCAGCCTCCCACCCAGCGTCTGACGCTCATTTCTTCTAGTGCATTTCTGTTGCATTAATGAAAATGTTGCCCCTGCTACTTTATTTCTAGCTGTACATACAGTGCCCAAGAATATTCTCATGGTCTATCAATATGGACATTAATTTAATGGTTTTGTTGATTTACCTATAACAGAATAAGTCAAGGTAAGAAGAATTCTGGGTTATTCACCACAGAAAGTGTAGTTAGGTATAGCTGGAGCAAGGCACACACTTTCTAAGTTTCAAGCTCATTGAGAGATATCTATCTAGAGGAAAAAGCATAAATAGAGATGTGTTCAGGCATTCTAGAAATACATGGCTTCCATACATTACAAAACAATGTATGGCAAAAAGTTTGCTTGCTTTGCAAAGTAAGACAGAATTAGGGACTGGGATGTAGTTCAGTGGTAGAGTGCTTGCCTAGCATGCACAAGGCCCCGAGCTCAATCCTCAGCCCCACAAACCAAACCAAACCAAATTAAGACAGAATTAGATTAAGTAAATTTAGGACTTGGTTTCTGTTAGAAGATTAAGTAATAATTAAAAACAATTCACAGTCACAATAAAAATAATCTAACTGAAATTCAAGAAATATGAATTTTGGTAAATTAAATGCAAAAGACTGAAGCTATTATTGTAGTAAAATTAAGATTCTTTTTTTTTTGGTATTTAGGTATACATTTTCCCCTGCATTGTTGATTTATTTTATCTAGCATATAGTTAACTGACATGCTTATTACTTCATTTTTAATTATTTAGTTCTGTCCATAATCATAAAGTTAACTCTGCAATCCAGGTAGACTTTGGAAAATATGGAACCCAAAGATTTGGAGTAAGAGCACAAAAATCATAGAATCCTGCTAGCAGATGGGGTGGAGGGGTATTCTTTTGGGTTACTGAAGGAATGGTCTGGTAGTTAAGATAAAAACAAGCCAAATGGCATAGAGTTGTTACATTTGGCCATGGTGATCTTGCTGGTCTCGCCATTCCTGGACCCAAGGCACTCCATGGCTTCTATGAAGTTCAAGCCTTGTTCACCATCCTGAAGACCACATGCCTACTATCCAACTACTCAGTCCTGGGAACGATTGTGTTTGGTCCAGCATTTGCCATGGACAAGATGCCAGAACCTATATGTTTTGGAATGAAGTGCTCATCATCAAAATTTCTTCCCATAGATGAATTTGCCACCAGAGCCTTATCTGGTATGCAAAGTCACCATACTAGCACATAAATCCTGGACTCATTCTGTGAAAGCAGGAATCCTTATAATCAAATCCTTTCTCTCCAGTGCTCCACCCCAGTGCTCAGAACACTGAAGTTTTCTGCTCTCTTCGGAATTTGGTCTGCAAATATATTAAAGAAGATGTGGCCTAAGGGCTCACCACTTATGCAGATATGGAAGCACGGTGGGGCTGACCCTGGCTGGCAGTGGATGACTACAGTAGGTGACAGTGTATCTGTAAAGTATATTTATTTTAAAATATATTTCGATTTTATTTGCATATGGTAAAAGCATTTCCTTTGCAATTTTAATTATTTTATAATTCTAATACTGCCAAAAGTTTATTTAAGTACTGGAGAAATTTTAAATATTGTACAGGCTGAGAACTTTTAAAAAGAAAGGGAACATATCTGAATGGAGTGTGCTTCTCTCTGCTGTTGATAGCTCTTAGCATGGGATGTAGGTTGCTATGATGAATGGGAGGTAGTTGAAATTGGAAAATAATGTAGTATACTGATAACAGAAAAAAATTTTTTTAAAGTGGTATATAATTTGTTGAAACATGCTTTAAAATGGATTTGAATCATTGAATTGCCTATTTTCTTTATAGGAACAATAAAATCTTCCAAGTTTTTTCATATCAACTTATTGCCATTTGTATGTTTTTCTGGCCATCCAAATAGTAGAGACTATGATTAATGAAGAACATGTTGTTTGAAAGAATTTTTTTCGTTCTTTCCACGTGGAACTCATGTCTAGTACCAAGGCCTTCCAAGAAGTGGATTTCTTGGCTCTAAAATACAGGCTATCCAGTCTTCCCAGGACTACCCTGCCATGATTACCAAAAGACTCCCATCAAGATTGGCCTTTCCTATCTTGACCAACTGGTCTTCTATACCACCTATCTTTCTTGTCCCAGCACATTTCTTGATTTTGTTTGTAACTGCAGACTCTGACTTTGAATATCTGATAAACTCAAGAAGCTGAAGTAGGAGCCCATAAAACCTTGTTTTCTTCCTCATATGCATTGTAATAATTCATATCTCATGCTTTATAAATTAAACCAAACTTGCTACCTTTGCTATTGACAGTTGGGCCATGTACACAAACAAGTCAAAGGAAACTTGCATGTTTCTTTGTGCAAATACACTTTAGCCAAAAGTTATTGGCATGTATCTGTTTTGTGAGCATGAGGGAAGCTAGCGGCTTCTGAGATGCATTGGCATGATCTGTTCATTCTTTTGTTCACTCATCCACTTAGATATTTATTGAGGGCCAACCATGTTACATGCACAGTAGTTGCCCTCATGGAAGTCAGAGATTAGCAGGAGGCAGAAAATCATAATAAAATGATCACATTAACAAGGAGAAATTATGCTCTGATTTGGATAAAGATTAAGTATGTTTCCCAAGGCTTCATGTTTTGAATCTGTTATGTATGTATGTATGTATGTATGTATGTATGTATGTATTATTCAGTGCCAAGGATTGAACCCAGGGCCTTGAACATACTGGGCAAGCGGTCTACCACTGAATCACATCTCCAGTGCATGTTTTGAAATTTAATTCCCATTGTGAGGTTTGTAGGGGGTGGAAACACCCTATGGTGTTTAGAGAGTGGGGCCTTTGGAAGGTGATTAAAATTAGATATAGTCATTAGGATGGAGTCTTCATGATTGAATTACTGGTGGCTTTATGAGAAAAGGTGAAGAGACCAGAGGACACACATTTGTGCTCCCTTTATCTTGCCATGTGATGCCTTGCACTACCTGGGACTCTGTCAGCAAGAAAACCATAACCAGATGTGGCTCCTAGACCCTCGACTAGGACAGTGAGCCCAAATAATCCCCTTTTCTTTATAAAGTTACCCAGCCTCAGTTATTTCATTATAGTAATAGAGACTAATACAAATTGTAATGATGATATATGCCAACACAGTACATAGCATTCTAAGACTCTTTATGAGCAGCATTGGCTTAGTTTAGGGAAAGATTGGCTGGAGTTGTCACACTTGATATGAATATGAAGGCTGAATCATGTTAACTGGGCAACAGGAAAAAGGAAAAGCAAGAATAAATGCTCTCCATTAGGTAAGAGAAGATGGTTTTCTTGTTCAGTTTTTGCTTGAGATGCTGAAAAGTTTTCTCTATTCTCTGTAGAATCCACTAGTATTCCCAGCAGTGGAGGTGCTGAGATTTGTGTTGACTGATGAATTGCCCTCTCATACTTCTGCCTGTTTCTTTGTGTAAATGCACAAAGAAAGTCCCAAGAGTTATTGGCACTTCTGTGAGATGCTAAAGCATAGAACAGACTTGATAGTACTTGAATGGTGTAACCAACTTCTCAGTAATCAAGTCTTATTTTTATACTAATATCCTCATCCTAGGTATTCCTGAGCCTTAAGGTCTGTCTGGACCATTGTTCTTGGTTTCCTGAGAAGCCAATGCCTGGGAAGGAATGGCAGGCACAAAGGTAGGAAAGACTGAGTGAATTGCTGGTTGCATGCACGTGGCCTAGGAAGGAGATGGTTTTGATCCACTCTTACACTGTTCCAGCCTCAATAGTAATTATAGCTTTAACTAAAAAGATTATAAACATTCATGTGAAAATGAAATACTGGGCGACAGCATCCTGAGCACTACATGTGGATTTAGGAAGGTTGGGTAAAAAACTGATGCTGCCCCGCACCTCCCAGGGGCAGGGATGAGAATGAAGGAAAGTTTTATACTAAGGAAGATGTAAATACAAAAACTAGAAAACAAACTGGCATTCTTTATAGATCTTATATGGCTTATACTAACTATTACCAGCACACACAAAAATGTTGGTATTATTTTATCCTTCTCAGGGGTAAGCTCATACTAGCACCTACTTTTCAGGAAGACTGCTGCAGAAACAGAAGTGCTGTATGATTACCGCATAGGTGGGGATTTACATGATTTGGGGGAGGCTTGATAAACTAAAAAACTTGTTATTCAGAAAAGTTTTCATGGTGAGAGAACAGCCTAAAGTGTGTTTTAAGTGTTCCAAAAATTGTATATTTTGGAATAACATAGGTTTTGTTTATTTCTTAAATTGGTAGTTAGCTTGGCTTCTAAGTGTTAGTTTTGAATATTATTAGAAAGTTTTAAGAGAAGAATTGAAAATGTTACAATGTTGTTAATTAATATTTAGAATGACAGAGTTGTATCAATGCATAAGAGTATAAATTAAAAAGGAATAATCTGTCTTCATCTTTCTTATCTGCACCTACATTCTTGGGTATTATTGCTAAAATTTAGTGGTTGCTAATAATTATGAAGACTTTAAGTGTTAATTATTATGTTCACACACACTGTCACATATGCTTTAAGCACATGAGATAACATTGATATCTTTGATATTTGCTTTTACTCAACAATATTAAGGATATCTTCCTGCATCAAAATATACATATGTAATCAATTCTATTTAATGACTATAGTATTCTTGGTTTGAACATTTCATGATTTATTTAATCATTCTCAAGTTGATGAAAATTCAGAATGACTTTAGATTTTTGCCTTTACTGAAAAGATGGCAGTGAACATCATTTGTCCATTTACTTTTGTACAAAAATTTATTTAGGATGCATTCCTGGAAGTAGAATTTCTGGGTCAAAGGTCAAGCACTAAAACTTTTGAAAGATACTAGAGACAGAACTTTAGTGATATGGAAATGTTTTCTTGACTCTTCTCACCCCACACAAGGGAAAGTAATCATAATAGTTCATCAGAACCATGTTGTCAAATTGTTATAAGAGAATTAGCCAGCTGGTTCTCCTACCTGCTATAGAGGCTGAATTTATAAATCAAGAAGGGAATATTGAAGTTGTTATTAGTGAAGCTGTTGTAAAACTGTTGTCCATATATTTAAAAAGTAATTTGGTCTGTTTTCCTGGCCCAATTTAAATGGTGTCACCCTTACACATTTGTAGAAGGCTGTCTGCAAGTCTCATAACTCATCTTCCTGTTGGTCAGCTCTGGCTCTTTTTCTTTGTTGAATCATTTTACTCTTGTTGCCTTTCTCATATTTCATAAGTAATGACTATAGTAACTTAGTGCTGGAGGTCTGAGAAATAATATTTAGTTTTACTCCCACCTACTTTAATGACTTCTTGTAAATACTATGATGATAAAGGTCTGTGCTAAAATGAAGGAAAAAAATATATTCCCATTTTTGTGCAGTCTGTCTTAAGTTTTCCCACTCATAACAACCTGAGTACAGTTGGTGACCTTGGTTTATTCCCTCTGGCCCTAATTTTAATAAGTTTGGCATTCTTATTAAACCCAGAATGTTTCTGCTTGTATATCTGTAGCTGAAACACATAAATTGATTTTTAGTTACTTCATCAATTTTAAGTTAATGTCTGCACTGGTTTCCTTGCTGACCTTTAGTTCTCTGTAAGCATTACCAATTCCCTACACTGAGTATATGTTTCTGTTGAGTGTGCCTTCCCTTAGCTGTGTAATTTTTCTCTCAGTTTATTTTACAATAAAAGTAATACACATGTATTATAAAACATTTAGAAAATACATAAATGGAATTTTAAAAATGTAACCATAATTCTGTCCTTCCAAAAGACTGTTAATATTCTCTATATTTTTCCCTAGAATTTTTCTGTTTTTGTTCTACATAACTGAAATCATCCTGTGTATAAAATGTTTAATCTTTATAGGCTCATTTCATATTTTACTTTTTGTACTTGTATTGTGATATCATACAGTAAAATTTACCATTTTTACCATTAAAATGTATGGATCAGTGATATCATGTACATTCACATTATTATGCTATTGTCAACACCATCCATCTACAGGACTCTTCACTTTACAAACTGGAACTCTGTACCTACTAGGAAATAACTCTCCACTTCCTCTTTCCCCATACCCTGAAACCCACCATTGGACTTCTTGTTTCTGTGAGATTAATTATTCTATTTACTTCATGCAAGTGGAATCATAATTAGCATATGTTTTTAAGGTTCTTCTGTGTTAGGTAGCACAGTGTCAAGATTTGTTTGTAAAGGGTATTATTCAGCTGCATTTTTCTTAGCCATTCATTCATTGATAGATGCTTGGGTTGCTTCTGGTTTTTTAGTAGTTCTGTAACTGAGTGTACAAATATCTCTTTAAATCCCAGATTTCAATTTTGGGGGTCATTGTGTCAGTTTTTCATCAGTGTGACAAAATACCTGAGAAAAACAACTTACAGGAAAATAGATTTGTTTGGCCCCTGGTTTCAGAGGTTTTGGACCATTGTCAGGTGGCTCCATTGTTTCTGGGCTTGTGTGAAGTCATACATGGTGGAGAGGGTATGGGGAGCACAGCTGCAAACCTCATGGTGGCCAGAAAGCAGAGAGAGAGAGTGAGAGCAAGGAAGATGCTGGGGACCACATTCCCCTTTCTAGAGCATCCCCAGTGACCTACTTTTTAAAAAAATATTTATTTTTTTTAGTTGTAGGTGGACAGAAATTCTTTATTTTATTTTTATGTGGTGCTGAGGATCAAACCCAGTGCCTCATGCGTGCTAGGCGAGTACCTACCACTGCGCCATAACCCCAGCCCTGCCAGTGACCTACTTTTTGAGTAGACCCCACATCCTACAATTTTCAAGGCTTCCCAATAGACCGTTCAATTATGAACCCATCAATGGCTGAATCCATTCACAGGATTATGAAACAGCCCTCATGGTTCAATCAATTCCCCCAAAATGTTACTCCTGAACATTGCCGCAGTGGGAAACAAGCCTTCAACACATGAGCCTTTAGGGGATGTTTCATATTCAAACCATAATAGGCCTACAATCAGAAGAGGAATTACTGTAGCATATGGTAATTCCATGTCTAATTTTTGGGGGAGCTGCTGTACTGTCTGGCATAGTGGCTGGGCCATTTTACATTCTCAACAATGCACACAGGTTCTCACTTCCTTTACATACTGTCAATACTCATTATTTTCTTATATTTTAATAGTAGCTAGGCTAATGGATGTGATGTGGTGTCTCATTGTGGTTATGATTGGCTTCTCCCTAATGATCAGTGATGTTGAGCATTTTTTTCACGTGCATATTGGCTGTTTATGTATCTTAAGAGAAATGTCTGCTCAAACCTTTTGCCCACTTTAATGGGCTGTTCTGGTGTTGCTGTGTTGTAGGCCTATTCTGTGAATTGCCTTTGTACTCTGTTGCCTGGGTTTTTTGATGCACATAATCTTATAATTTTGATGTAGTCAAACTTCTCTATTTTTATTTTGTTGTCTTTGCTTTTTGCCATATCCAAGAAATGATTGCCGAATCCAATGTCTTGAAAGTTTCCTTATGATTTTTTCTAAGAGTTTTATAGTTTTATCTTTTTTAAAAAAATATTTATTTTTTAGTTGTAGGCAGACAGAATATCTTTATTTTATTTTTACATGGTGCTGAGGATCGAACCCAGTGCCTCACGCATGCTAGGCGAGCGCACTACCACTGCGCCACAACCCCAGCCCCTAGTTTTATCTTTTAAGTTAAGGCCTTTGATTTTAATTTTGGCTGTGGTATAAGGTAAGGGTTTAACTTCATTCTTTTGCATGTACATATCTGATTTTACTAATAACCATCTTCAGAAAGGAGTGTTCTTTCCCCAAAGGTCTTCATACCTCTGTAGAGACTCATTTGACCGTATATGTGAGGATTTATTTTTGGGCTCCATATTCTATTAGCCTATATTTTTCTCTTTATGCTATTATTATTCTATTTTAATTACTGCAAAACTTTTTAGTAAGTTTGAAATCAGGAAGTATAAGACTTTCGATTTCATTCTTTTTCAAGATTGTTTTTGGTATTCAGGGTCACAGTCCCTTGAGATTCCACATGAATTTTGGGATGGATTTTTCTAATCTTTGGAAAAAAAGGTCATTGAAAGTTTGATAGTAATTGTATTGAACCTGAAGATTTTATTGGGAAGTATTTATGTTATATTATACTCCAATCCAAGAACATGGGACGATTTTGTATTTATTTATGTCTTACTCAATTTTTTAAAGCAGTGTTCTATAGTTTTCCATGTGCAAGTCTGTAACTTCTTTGATTTAGTTTATTCCCAAGCATTTTATTATTTTAGATGCTATGGTAAATGGAATTGTTTTCTTACTTTCTATTCCAAGTTGTTCAGATTGTGTATAGAAATGCACCTGAGTTTTGCATCTTTTGTATCCTTTCTGTGATTTTGTATTTTGCAACTTTACTGAGTTCATTTATTAGTTCCAATGTGTGTGAAAGTGCATGCATGCATATGTGCACATACAGTTCTGGGAATTAAACCCAGGGCCTTGCATTCTACCACTGAGCTGTAATTCCAGCCCCTTCATATCATTTTTAATGGCTACATACATTTGCATAATAAGGTATAACATGATTGCTTTATCCATAAAACTACATTTAGAATTTAAGATTTGAAATTATCCTTATAATTTATTCTTTGATGTTTACTTTTAAAATTCACATACTTAAGTTTTCTTAGGGCAACTTTAGAGCCACAGAAAAATTGCATGGAAAGTACAGGAAGTTTCCACACCCTTCTTGTCAGCACACATGTACAACCTCCCCTATCATTAGCCTGCATCAGAGTGGTGCATTTGTTACAATTGATGAATCTGCTATCTCCCAAAGTCCTCAGGTTACAATAGGGTTTGCCCTTTGTATTGTACATTCTGTGAGTTTGGACAAAGGTATAATGACTTGTAGCAACTATTGCAGTATTTTGTGAAATAATTTCAGTGCCCTAAGTTCCTCTGTGCTCTGCTTATTCATCCCTTTCTCTTCCCTAACTTCTGACAACCAATAATCTTTTACTGTCTCCATAGTTTTCTCCTTTTGGGCATGTCATGTGTAATCATACAGTATGGAGCCTTTTTGGAATGACTTCTTTCATTTCAAAATATACATTAAAAACTTTTATGGGCCTTTTCATGGCTTAATAACTTCTTTCTTTTTAGTAAAGAATAATGTTCTATCGTCTGGTTCATTAATCTACTCATCTACTAAAGACATCTTGGTTGCTTCCAAGTTTTTGCTAGTGTGAATAATACTGTTGTAAATATCAATGTGTAGGTTTTTCTGTAGACTTAATTAAAAAAATTTTTTTTTTAGTTGTCAAAGGACCTTTATTTTATTAATTTATATGTGGTGCTGAGAATCGAATCTAGTGCCTCACACATGCTAGGCAAGTGCTCCACCACTAAGCTCCAAGCTCAGCCCTTAAATTTTTAATTCATTTGATTAAATGTGAGGAACATTATTACTGTGCTGAATTGTATGGGAAGAGTATGTTTAGTTTTGTAGGAACTACCAAACTCTATTCTAAAGTGCCTGTGCCATTGTGTGCTCTTCTTGGAATGAGTGGGAGTTCCTGTGGCTCTATTTCTTCCCCAGCATTTTATGTTGTCAGCATTTTGGATTTTGTCTATTCTAATATACATATATATATGTGTATATATATATATATATATATATATTTGTCCATTCTTTTATATATATATATATATATATATATATATATATATATATATATAGTTAATGAATTGCTATTTTAATTTGCAGTTTCTCAATAACATGTTGGACATCTTTGCATATGCTTACTTGCTACCTGTATATCTTCTTTGGTGAGGTGTATATTCAAGTCTTCTGCTCATATTTTAATTCGCTATTTCTTTTATATTGTTGAGTTTTAAGAGTTCTTTTGTGTTTTGGATAAAAGTTATTTATCAGAAGTATTTCTTGCAAATGTTTTCTCCCAGTCCATGATTTTCCTTCTTATTCTTTGAACGTTACATTTCACAGAGCAGAATATATATGGAATCTTAGTGTATTGATTATTTCTTTAATGGATTGAGCCTTTAGTATTGTATCTAAAAAGTCACAATCAAATCCAAGATCACCTAGATTTTTCTCTCATGTTATCTTCTAGAGGTTTTGTAGTTTTGCATTTGGCATTAAAGCTACCATTTATTTCGAGTTCATTCTTATGAAGGTGTGAAGTATGTGTTTATATATTTTTTTTGCATGGGGATGTCCAGATTTCTGGCATTATTTGTTTAAATGTTTATCTTTGTCTTTGCCTGTTGTATTGCTCTTGGTTTTTTTTTCTCAAAGATAAGTGAATTATATTTATATGGGTCTATTTCTGAGATCTCTAGTTTGTTCCATTGATCTTTTTGTCTATTTTATAGTTTTCCATTATTGTACTTTTGATTACTGTAGCTTTGTGGTCATTCTTGAGGTTTGATATTGTCATTTCTTCCTTAGACTTTGTAATTTTTCTTTGATATTGAGTTGAATATTTGGGTCTTTAGATTTTATGGATTGTCAGTGTCCACAAAATAATATCTGATCTATGAAGTACAATGTCAACAGAATGAGAAGATAAGCCAAAGGTCAAAAGAAAATGTTTGTAAGAGACACATCTGATGAAGAGCTTTTGTCTAAAACATGCGACAAACTCTTAAAAATCAATAAAAAAGAATAGCTAACTAAAATATAAATCAAAGACCAGAATATACACCTCACCAGAGAAGATACACAGATAATTAGCTGTGATTGAATCTATAGATTATGTTGGGAAGAATAAACATTTTTATCAATACTGAATCTTTGTATCCATAAACATGGAGTATCTCTCTATATAGTTCTTCTGTGATATCTTTTATACTTTTTTATACTTGTTTTGTTGGATGCTAATGTAAATGTTACTGTATTTTAAATTTCAAATTCCACTTGTTCATTGCTGGTATATAAAGAAGCATTTGACTTTTGTATATTAGTCTTGTGTCCTATAATCCTGCTATAATTCCTTATTAGTTCCAGGAGATTATTTTTATCAAGTATTTAGGATTTTTTAATATAGTGACCATATCATCTATGAATAAAGACAGTCTTTTTTCTTCCTTCCCAATATGTATGCTTTTCACTGTCTTTTCTTATTGTATTAGCTAGGATTTCTAGTTCAATGATAGAAAGCATTTTTAGACACATTCTTGTCTTATTTCTGATCTTGGGTGGAAGGCTTCAAGATTCTTATCATTAAGTATGATATTAACTGTAGGTTTTTTTGTAAATGATCTATATCAAATTAAAGATTTTTTTCTTTATTTCTAGTTTAAGACTTTTAAAATCATGATTGTGTATTGAATTTTGTCAGGTACATTTTCTTCATCTACTGATATAATCATGAGATTTTTCTTATTTAGCCTGTTTGTGTGATACATTAATTGATTTTTGAATGTTGAACCATCTTTGAATACCTGGGACAAATGGCTAGTTTTAGCCATCTCAGGCTAGTATGACAGAGTACCAGAGATTGGGTGGCTTATAAATAACAGAAATTTATTTCTCATAGTTTTGAAGGCCAAAAGTCTAGAACAGGATATCAGCATAGTTAGATTCTGGTGAGGTTTTTCTTACAGGTTATAGACTGCTAACTTCTGTACCCTCACATGGTGGAGAGCTATGAACAGGAAGCCAGATTCCTCATGCCTGTTTTAAGGGCACATCCCTGTACATGAGTGCTCCACTTTCATGGCCTTATGTAATCCTAATCACCTCCCATAGTGTCCCCACCTTCTGATACCAACACATTGTGGTAGTTAGGATTTCCTTCCTCCTTTCCTTCCTTCTTCCCTTTCTTCTTGTAGTTTATAAAGGTTTAATTGGTTTATTAGTGACTCACAAATCAGGTAGCATCTCATTTAGAAATAGAAAAGTGTGCCATTGGACATGGCAAAATAGTTGGTATTTGCAAACTAGGAACAAGGAAACAGAATAATAATAAGGGGGTGTTAATGTCATTACTTCCACTTACTTTCCTTGTAAGGGTTAATGCAGAGGTGACTTTTTCGTCCTGTTAACTTGACTGGGTCCTTTCCACTTGGTTGCTCTGAGTGTACTGTTTTCAAGAAAAATTGATCTGTTTGGGGATTTTCCTGCTTTCTTAAGTTTCAGTTTGATTGCATGACACTTAGTATGAATCTATAGGGACCTAGAGATGAGCTCAGCATAAACAATGGCCTCCCGTAAATTTTATTTCACAGTATTTACTCTTTTTGGGGGGGAGTATGGGGAAGGAGATAGTCACCATTCACTTAATCTGAATTTACATATGGTAGAAATTCTAGGACTGGCCATAAGATTGCACATGCCTTTAAAAATCCAGAGAAATGCAGTTTGTTTCATGTTAAATAGAATGCCATAAAGTCAGAATTATATTTTAAAGCTCTTTAGCATTATGAATGGAAAAAATATGAATGGAAATAAAAATATTTCCAAAATATTACTTATTCTAATGGCTAATAAAAATAAGGTCTAGATAGGATGGGCTTTGTGGCACATACCTGTAATCCCAGCAGCTCAGGAGGCTGAGGTAGGAGGATCATGAGTTCAAAGCCAGCCTCAGCAAAAGTGAGGCTCTAAGCAACTCAGTGAGATCCTGTCTTTAAATAAATTACAAAATAGGGCTGGGGATGTGTCATAGTGGTTGAGTGCCCCTGAGTTCAATACCTAGTACCACTCCCTGCCAAAAAAAAAAGGTGCATATAGCCAGGCATGGTGGTGCACTCCTATAACTCCAGCAACTCAGGAGACAGAAGCAGGAAGATTGCAAGTTTGAGGCCAGCATGGTCAACTTAGTAAGACTCTGTCTCAAAATAAAAAATCAAATAGAAGGACTGGGGTTGTAGCTCAGTGGCAGAGTGCCTTTCCAGCATGTGCAAGGCCCTGGGTTCAATCCCCAGCATCATACACACACAAGATAGGTGCATACAGTGTACTTTTAACCATTTATAGCACCTATGCAATTGCATTTAATTAGGTGCTTTTTCTTTAGAAGAGACTATCAGTTCTTTAGAGAGAAGGCAATATCTTATTCATCATTATATTTAGCATCAAGCTAAACAATAATGATTGAAGCTAGTATTTTTTAAATTTACTAAATATTGTTTTCAGTTCTTTGTTTCTATTAGTCCTCAAAAATGATATCAGATTATTATGTTTAAGTCTCTTTACTTTTTTATAATACTTTTTTTTACCTTTTTCTGATAATTTATTCCAGTATGTTTGGTGCAATTTTAACAATATTTTTTTCCATATTTAATTTATTTATTTGTTCTATTTAGGTTTACATGATATCAGAGTGCAATTTGATTTATTGTACACAGATGGAGGATAATATTTCATTTCTCTGGTTCTAAGTGATATAGAATCACAACATACATGCAGTCATACATAAAGTTAGGGCTATGATGACCATCACATTCCACCACCTTTACTCTCCCCACTTACACCATGCCCTCTCCCCACTTACACCCCTGTGAACAGAGTTCCTTCATTATTCCCATGTCCTTCCCCACATTATGGATCAGCATCTACTTATCAACAAGTACATTTGGCATTTGGTTTTCTGAGATTGGCTTACTTCACTTAGCATGATATTCTCCAACTCCATCCATTTACATGCAAATGCCATAATTTTATTCTCTTTTATTTCTGAGTAATATTTCATTGTGTATATATACCACAGTTTCTTTATCCATTCATCTATCGAAGGGCATCTAGGTTGGTTCCACAGTTTAGCTATTGTGAATTGAGCTGCTATAAACATTGAAGTGGCTGCAGCCCTGTAGTGTGCTGTTTTTAAGTCTTCTGGGTATAGACCGAGGAGTGGGATAGCAGGCTCAAATGGTGGTTCCATCCCAAGTTTTCTAAGGAATCTCCATACTGCTTTCCAGATTGGTTGTGCCAATCTGCAGTTCCACCAGCAATGTATGAGCGTGGCTTTTTCCCCACAACCTTGCCAACACTTATTGTTGTTTGTGTTCTTGATAATTGCCATTCTGATGGGTGTAAGATGAAATCTTAAGGTAGTTTTGATTTGCATTTCTCTGATTGCTAGAGATGTTGAACATTTTTTCATATGTCTATTGATTGATTGTATACTTCTTCTGTGAAGTTTCCATTCAGCTCTTTGGCCCATTTATTGATTTGGTTGTTTGTTCTTGTGGTGTTAAGTTTTTTGAGTTCTTTATATATCCTGGAGATTAGTGCTCTATTGAATGTGTGTGTGACAAAGATTTGTTCCCAGAATGTTGGCTCTCTGTTCACTTCATTGATTATTTCTTTTGATGAGAAAAAACTTTTTAGTTTGAATTCATCCCATTTATTGATTCTTGATTTTACTTCTTGTGCTATAGGAGTCTTGATAAGGAAATATTGTCCTAATCCAACATGATGAAGAGTTGGGCCTATTTTTTCTTCTATTAGGCGTTGGGTCTCTGGTCTGATTCCCAGGTCCTTGATCCACTTTGAGTTGAATTTTGTGCATGGTGAGAGATAGGGGTTTAGTTTCATTTTGCTGCATATGGATTTCCAGTTTTCCCAGCACCATTTGTTGAAGATGGTACACTTTTCTCCAGTGTACGTGTTTGGCTCCTTTGTCTAATATAAGGTAACTGTATGTAAGTGGGTTCGTCTCTGTGTCTTCTATTCTATACCATTGGTCTATACATCTATTTTGGTGCCAGTACCATGTTGTTGTTTTTTTTTTTTAATTTTTTTTTTAGTTGTAGATGGACACAATGTCTTTATTTTATTGCTTTGTATGTGGTACTGAGGATCGAACCCAGGGCCTCACGCATGCAAGGCAAGCGCTCTACCACTGAGCTACAATCCCAGCCCCCCATGCTGTTTTTGTTACTATAGCTTTGTAGTATAATTTAAGGTCTGATATTTTGATGCCTCCTGCTTCACTCTTCTTGCTAAGGATTGCTTTGGCTATTCTGGGTCTCTTATTCTTCCAAATGAATTTCATGATTGCCTTTTCTATTTCTATAAGGAATGACGTTGGGATTTCAATTGGGATTGCATTGAATCTATATAGGGCTTTGGGTAGTGTGGCCATTTTGACAATACTGATTCTGCCTATCCAGGAGCATGGGAGATTATTCCATCTTCTTAGGTCTTCTTCAATTTCTTTCTTCAGTGTCTTGTAGAAAGGTCTTTGCATTGTAGAGGTCTTTCACCTCTTTTGTTAAATTGATTCTCAATTATTTTATTTTTATGAGGCTACTGTGAATGGGATAAATTTCCTAATTTCTCTTTCAGAGGGTTTATCACTGATGTATAGAAATACAGTTGATTTATAAGTGTTGATTTTATATCCTGCTACTTTGCTGAAATCACTTATTAATTCTAGAAGTTTTCTGGTAGAATTTTTTGTATCCTCTAAGTATAGAATCATGTTGTCTGCAAATAATGATAGTTTGAGTTCTTCTTTTCCTATTCATATCCCTTTAATTTCTTTTGTCTGTCTAATTGCTCTGGCTAGTGTTTCAAGGACTATGTTGAATAGCAGTGGTAAAAGAGGGCATCCCTGTCTTGTTCCCAGTTTTAGAGGGAATGCTTCCAATTTTTCTCCATTTAGGATGATGTTGGTCTTGGGTTTAGCATAGATAGCTTTACAAAGTTGAGGTATGTTCCTACTAGCCCATGTTTTTCTAGTGTTTTGAACATAAAAGGGTGCTGTATTTTGTCAAATGCTTTTCTCTGCATCGATTGATAAAATCTTATGACTCTTATCTTTAAGTCTATTGATGTGATGTATTACGTTTATTGATTTCCGCATGCTGAACCAAACTTGCATCCCTGGAATGAACCCCAGTTGATCATAGTGAACTATTTTTTTGATATGTTTTTGTATGTGATTTGCCATAATTTTATTGAGGATTTTTGCATCTATGTTCATCAGGGATATTGGTCTGAAGTTTTCTTCCTTTGATGTGTCTCTGTCTGGTTTTGGAATCAGGCTGATACTTGCCTCATAGAATGAGTTTGGAAGGCTTACCTCCTTTTCTGTTGCATGAAATAGTTTGAGGAGAATTGGTATTAATTCTTCTTTGAAGGTCTTGTAGAACTCAGCTGAGAATCCATCTGGACCTGGGCTTTTCTTGGTTGGCAGGCTCTTGATGGCATCTTCTATTTCCTTGCTTGAAAATTGATCGGTTTAAGTTGTATATGTCCTCTTGGTTCAGTTTGGGTAGGTCATATGCCTCTTGAAATTTGTCAGCGTCTTCAGGGTTTTCTATTTTACTGGAGTATAAATTTTCAAAATAGTTTCTAATTATCCTATGTATTTCAGTCGTGTCTGTCATGATGTTTCCTTTTTCATCACGAATTTTAGTAATTTGGGTTTTCTCCCTCCTTCTTTTCATTAGGGTGGCTACGGGTTTGTCATTTTTGTTTATTTTTTCAAAGAACCAGCTTTTTGTTTTGTCAATTTTTGAATTGTTTCTTTTGTTTCAATTTTGTTGATTTCTGCCCTGATTTTGATTGTTTCCTGTCTTCTACTTCTTTTGGTGTTGATTTCTTCTTCCTTTTCTAAGGCTTTGAGGTGAAGAGTCAATTCATTTATTTACCTGAGTGTGGGTTCCCCTGTGGCTAGCTGCTAGCAGTCTCTGTTTTCCCTTTGGCTGGACACCTGTGGAGTTTCCTGAGGGTGGATTTGTGCCCTCTGTGGCTCCTGCTGGTCTGCAGGAACTCTGGAGGGGGACTGGGGCGGGCCCAGGCCACACTTGGGTGGGGCTTCCTCGCTCTGGGGTCTCTGTGGGCAACTCCTACCCTGGGTGTGCATTCCCCTGTGGCTGGTAGCTATCAGTCTCTGGTCAACCCTTGGCTGGACACCTGTGGCATGTTTAAGTCTCCTTAACAGATGCACATCTGTGGTGGTAAAGAGATTAAGCAACTTGTATAACATCACATCACGAACAAATGGAAGAACTTATTCGAGCCCAGGCCTTTTTTATTATATAAGTTTTTGCCCTTAACTTTTATACTAGGACATGTTTAATTCATTCACTCAAGTATAGATGGAAAATTTACTATATGTTTCAGGTGCTGTTTTGACATATATTAATAAACAAGACAAATTCTCTATTTTCATGGAATTTATATCATAGGAAATAGGAAAGAATACAAACAATAAACAAGCATATAAAGAAATGGGAAAGATAATATTGGACTAGCATAAAATGTTTTATGACAATATATTTGAAAATATGGATGAGACAATTTTCTTTAAAACTAGCTTAACAACAAATTTAAGAGAAAGGAAAACCCTAAAAGTACTTAAACTTAAACTGTTTAAGAAGTTAAATCCAAAATTTAAAATATAACTCTGTTGGGGTCGGGATACTGGGCCAGTTTTGAAGTGACATAGAGTTTTCCCAACTGTTAAATGTTTTTAAGTGATGTATAATTTTATCATCTTGAAAGGAATCTATATTACCTACATTATAGAAACAGAAATGGAGGGAAAAAGGCATTTTGTAAGGCTTCTAAAATATGAAATTGAACAAATCAAAAATATGAGAAATAAAAATTATGGATCAATATCAGTTATGAATAGATGCAATGATATGAAATAAAATATTATTTATTGAAGCCAAGTATGAATGTGTTTGTGTGCACATGCACATACACATGACACACACACACACACATACACACACACACTGCATATCCAATACAAACAATGTACATTCCAGGAAGATATTATGGCTAAATATTGAAGAAACTTTTGCTTTATATCACTGAATTAACAAATTAAAAGATAAAAAATGTTGTCATTTCAATAATGGCAGTACATTATTTATTAAATTTAAGAAGTCAAGGGCTTGTAGCTGACTACAGGTCAGGGGATTGTAGCTCAGTGGTAGAGTGCTTGCCTTGCATGCATGAGGCCCTGGGTTCGATCCTCAGCACTCCATACAAAGCAATAAAATAAAGACATTGTGTCCATCTACAACTAAAAAAATATTTAAAAAAAATTTAAGAAGTCATAATTTAAGCCGTCATAATTTCTCAACAGAGTAAAGAGGAGGAGAATCCTCCTTAAAATGTTTATAGAAAGTATAATCTTTCATGTGCTAATACAAATTCATTAAAATATCCCAAATCACTGTTATATACAACTTTAGAATTATTGCACTTAAAGATAAAATATGTGGAAAGAATTCATCACTTTACTAAGGGTTAAGTCAGCCATCCAAGACATGAGAGAAGAAGTAAAAGTATAATAATTAGAAATAGGAAAAAATTAACCTGGATGTACTGGGAGATTACCTACATGGAAATAAAAAAAAGAATTGACAAGTTATTAGAATTAGAGAAAAATTAGGAAGACTCAGAAAATGTAAAAGTCAATAAATAGAAATAAAAGTTATTCCTATCTACCACAAAAATAGTAAAAATTATAGTTTTAAACAATGTCATTTATGTGTAACCCCTCACCCATTAAGTGTATGCTGGATATTCTGACTTCCTTCTAAAAAGTATATTATGGACAAGGTGAAAAAAAGAAAAAAAGAAAAAAAGGTAACCAAGAAGAATTACTCCAAGCCCAGGGGTCTAGGTGAATATCCATGATGATAGTCATGTTGGTAGAATGAACCCTTGACATGGTGTGATTGACAAGGTTCTTTGTGATCCACTCCTAAACCAATAACTGCAATTTAGTCATTAGAAAAACATTACACAAATTTGAATTTTAAAGCATTCTAAAAATACCTGGCTAGTAATTTTCAAAATGTTTGAAGTCATCAAAAACAAGCAGAGGTTGAGAAACTAACCAGACAAAGCTATGGTCATAAAGATGATGTGCAATGTGGTAATCAGAAAAAGAACATTAGGGAAAACTAATGCAATTCAGAGAATGAATGGAACCTAGTTAATAGTAGTGTGTTAAATATTGGTCTTTTAGTTCTGACAAGCATACTATCATAATGTAAAATCTTAATAAAAATGGAAACTGGTTATAGGCTATGAAACTCTGTATTCTCTTTTCCAACTCTTCTGT
Source organism: Geosciurus inauris (assembly GCA_004024805.1). Taxonomy (NCBI): domain Eukaryota; kingdom Metazoa; phylum Chordata; class Mammalia; order Rodentia; family Sciuridae; genus Geosciurus; species Geosciurus inauris. The sequence goes on from PVHX01009116.1 coordinate 68,625, forward strand.
AAATCTAAATCCATTAACAAAATAAAGTTTTTCAGTGCTTAAGACAGAATTTGGGCCTAATTCATGCTAGGTAAGTGTTCTTCCATTGAGCTACCATTTGAAATGACACTTATAATATCAAAAGATAGAATTTAGTAAGCAGCAAATCTAATAAATATTTGATATTTTGCTAGAACTGCTATAAGGAAAAGAAGGGAATAAAACAAGACAAAATATAGTATTAGAATACTGAATATTGTAAATCTAGATATGTTACAAAATTGATCTGAAATTAATAAAATTATAATTGCATTTCCTTCAAAGAATTCACAAAATACATCCTAAAGTCATTAAGGAAAAAGAAAAACAACAACCACAACAAAACAAAGTATAGAAGTTGACTAAACAAATACAATAAACTTTCTCCAATATACCTACAGCTATTTGAGTTCTTTACCTATGTCAGAAGGGTAACTGAGAAACAGGAAGAAAGATACAAGTCATTCAATATATTGCTGTGACATAACCGTCTATACATATGGGAGGGGGGTAATACATAAGATGTATATCTCTACCTCACACCAAACTGAAAATAAATTTAGGTAAATTAAATTAAATGCTCAAACATGGAAATAAGGACATTGCAATTATAATTAAAAATAAGATCATATAGATAATTATTAAAGGAAACATCCCCATGTAAACTATATTATTCTCTTTTTTTTTAATCTATTTTTATTGGTGCACATTAATCAGAACAATAGGTTTCATTATGACATTTTTGTATGTACATAAAAATGTAATTTGATCAATTTCACTCCCCCATACCTCTTTCATGCTCTCTTTCCTCCCTCTGATTTCTTCCCTTCTACCTTCATGGCATCCCCCCTTTTTATGTTTTTTTTTTTTTAAAATCTAACTTCCACATATGGGAGAAAATAGACCATGTTCTTCTTTCTAAGTCTAATTAATTTCACTCAAAATTATGGTCTCCAGTTCCAACATTTTCCTGCAAATGACATGATTTCATTATTCAATACAAGTGAATAAGACTCTATTGTGTATATATACCACATGCTTTTTACCCATTCTTCTGTTGACAGACACCTAGGCTGATTCCATAACATGGCTATTGTGAATTGTGCTGTGATAAACATGGGCATGCATGTATCCCTAATGTAGGCTGACTTTAATTCTTTTAGATAAATACCAAGGAGTGGTATAGTTGGTTCATAAGTAGTTCTATTTTTAGCTTTCTGAGCATAGTCCACATTTATTTCTATAGTGGTTTCACTAATTTACATTTCCACCAAGTGTGTAAGAGTTCCTTTATCCTTTCACTTATTGTTATTTGTATTCTTAGTGATTGCCATTCTAACTAGAGTGAGATGAAGTGAGATGAAATCTCAATGTAGTCTTGATTTGCATTTCCCTAACTGCTAAAGACATTAAACATTTCTTTTTCACATATTTGCTGTCCATTTGTACTTCTTTTGAGAAGTGTGTTGAGTTCATATGCCAATTTATTGATTAGATTATCTGCTTTTTAATGTTGACTTTTTAAAGTTATTTATATATTCTAGATATGAATCCTTTGCTGGAAGAGTAGTTGGCAAATATTTTTCTCCCATTCTGTAGGTTATCTCTTCATTCTGTTAGTTATTTCCATTTTTTAAAAAATATTTTTTAGTTATACATGGACACAGTGTCTTTATTGTGTTTATTTATTTTTATGTGGTGCTGAGGATCGAACCCAGTGCCTCACACATGAGAGGCAAGCGCTCTACCACTGAGCCACACCCTCAGCCCAGGTTATTTCCGTTTTTGCACATAAGTTTTTCAATTTGATGTTGTACCATTTATTGACTCCTGATCTGATTTCCTGAGCTATAGGGATCCTATTCAGGAAGTCTACCTGTATCTATATGTTAAAGTGTTTCCCTATTTTTTCTTTCAACAGTTGCAAAGTTCTACTTAAGTCTTCTATCCATTCTGAGTTTTACAGAGGATGAGAGATAGGGACTGAGTTTCATTCTTCTATATATGGATATCTATTTTCCCCAGCATCATTTATTAAAGAGGGTGTCTTTTTTCCAGTGTATGTTTTTGGCACCTTTGTCAATAACTATGTAGCTTGTCTCTGTGTCTTCTCTTCTTCTCTATTGGTCTATGCATCTGTTTTTATGCCAATGCCATGCTGTTCCTTGTTATTGTGCCTCTGTAGTATAATTTGAAATCGAGTACTGTGATGCCTTCAGCATTACTCTTTTTGCTCAGGATTGCTGTGGCTATTCTGGGTCTTTTGCTCTTCCACATGAATTAGGATTGTTTTTTCTAGTTATGTGAAGAATATCGTGTATTTTGAAAGGGATTTCAGTGAATCTAGAACTTACTTTTGGAAATATGACCTTTTAACAATATTAATTTTGGCAGGGGGAGGATGTCAACACATGAATTTTAGAGGATACAACCATTGAGTCAATATCTGTTGTAGGGTATAAGTCCTCTCACACATTGTTGGATTTGATTTGTTAACAGTGTTTTGAGGGTCTTTGCATCTGTGTTCAGAACATATATTGGTCTGCAGTTTTCTTATTATGCCTTTGTCTGGAATTGGTATTAGGGTACTTCTGGCTTCATAAGAATGAGTTAGAAATTATGTCTTCTGCTTTTTTCTTCTGGAAGAAATAGTAGAGAATTAGTATAACTTCTTCCCTATATGTTTGGTAGAATTTGTCAGTGAACTGATCTGGGCTGAGTGCTTTTCTTATTTTGGAAGTTTATTAATTATTGATTCAATTTCTTTAATAGGCCCATTTAAATAGTCTAATTCTTTTTGTGTTAGTTTTGGCAGATTGTGCCTTTAAATAAATTTGTCCATTTCATCTGGGTTATCAAATTTATGGGAAATTTTTGGCATACATTTGTTCATAATATCTTTTTATTACCTTTTTGATGACCATGGGATCTGTAGAGACATCCTTTTTAAATTTGTGATATTAAGAATTTGTGTGTTCTTACTTTTTTCTTAGTATGAGCTTATGGATTTTATAGGTCTTTTCTATAGGGTTTTGGTCCTGTTGATTTTTCTCTATTGATTTTTTGTTTTTAATTTCATTGACTTCTGCTTTAATTTTTAATATTTATTTACTTAGGATTTAATTTTCTCTTCCTTTTCTATTTTCCTAAGGGGAAAACTTAGATCAATTGTATTTGGTTGACTGATGATGCCATTCAGGTCAACTAATATCCTTGCTGATTTTTCAGCCACAGATCTATCCTCTGACAGATCAGTGTTTTAGTTCCTGGATTTAACAGTAGATGCATCTAGTCTCTTGTAGTTATTTCAGTTTTTGCCCAATGCATTTGAATGTTCTGTTGCTACATTAAGGATTGCTATATCTTGGATTATTGATCTCTTTATCATTATGTATTGTCTTTCTTTATTCCTAGTAGATTTCCTTGCTCTGAAGTCAGTTTTCTCTGAAATTTACATAGCTTTTCTTGTTTTCTTTTGATTTATATTATCATTCTACATTTTTCTTCATCCCTTTACTTTTAATCTATTTTTGAATATTTAAAGTAGATTTCTTGTAATTGGCTCCTTTTTTAACCTTTTCTGAAAATATGTCTTTTTTGTTTGTTCGAGATAGGGATCTTATTATGTTTTCCAGGCTTATCTTGAACTCTTGGACTCAAGTGATCTCCCTGTTGCAGCCTTCTGAGTAGCTAAGACTGAAGGGGTGAGCTGTCATGCCTGACTTAATCTCTGTTTCTTAATTGGTTTATTAGATACTTGATGTTTAAAGTGATTATTGATATTGGTGGATAAATATCTACCATGTTTGTTATCATCTTCTATTATTCTTTATTCCTATTTTTATCTTCAATATATTTTCTGCCTTTTGTGGTTATAATTGAGGACCTTATATGATTCTATTTTCTCTCCTTTCTTAGCAAAGCAATGTTACCTCTTTAAAAAAATTTTTTTCTTAGTGGTTTCTCCAGAGTTTGCAATACACATTTCCACTACTTCATCAATTTTTAAATAACATTATACCACTTCACATTAGTGCAAGTAGTTGCTAATGGCAAAATATTCCTATTTCTTCTGTCTTGTCCTTTATGTTGTTACTATGATTCATTTCAGTTATACACAAGCATGTATATTAAATGTAATATATGTGACATATTATTCATTATTTTTGCATGTTGTTGTCATGTAGTTTTCCCACTAAATCTCTTCACACATTAACCATAATTTTAAAAAATGTTGCTCTGATAATTCCGATATTATCAGAAACAACCCTGCAGTTTTTGATGCTCAGGGTTGTCCATACTGAGCTTTCAGCAGCTCATCAGGTATGGTTCAGGATTTCCTACCCCAGCACTGCTTCATACAGAAGTTTCTGCCCAGCCGGGCGCGGTGGCACAAGCCTGTAATCCCAGCACTTAGGGAGGCTGAGACAGGAGGATCGCGAGTTCAAGGCCAGCCTCAGCAACGGCGAGGTGCTAAGCAACTCAGTGAGACCCTGTCTTTACATAAAACACAAAATAAAGCTGGGGATGTGGCTCAGTGGTCCAGTGCCCCTGAGTTCAATCTCCAGTACCAAAAAAAAAAAAAAAAAAAAAGAAGTTTCTGCCTAGTTAAATTGTGATCCTCTGTATCAGCTTCTTTCTCTCCAACTTATTGGAAAAACTATGACTTCATTCTCTGATAGAGCTAAGAAAAGTTGTTAAATTTTTTGGTTTCTTCAGCTTTTTATTTATTGATGAAATGGTGTCTTCTAAGATCCTTGCATGTCTGATTAGAAATTAGAAACCCAATTTACTTTTTTTAAAATACAGATTTATGTGTACTTTCGAGTATTTTTGTGAGAAAAAGGAATTGGATCAAATGGTGTGAATGATATTTAAAATATGGATACTTTTGCTGTCTGAACCCTAAAAAAGGCTATTTCAGTTACATATGTTGATGGTGCATCTCTCCACATTCTCACTCCACATGAACTGTTGAGTAAAGGAATATAATTAGGTTGGTAAGTAAAAAGTAGTCCCTGATTTTAAAAAATATTTATTAGTATGATTAATATTTTTTCTCAGATTTCTTTATCCATTGAGAATATTAGCTTACATTCATTTTATCTTAGATAACATTCCCTTTAAATTTGATTGTTTAAAGTTTTATTAAGTCAAATATCTATCCTTTCTCATTTTGATTTCTTACATTTTGTTTCACTTAGAAAACCCTTCTCAATCTATGGATTTAATCAATACATTGAGTCTAACTCTTTTGGAATTTATTCTGGCACCATTATATGGTAAAAGACTCCTAGGTCTCAGTGACTTGATATACCAAAGGTTTATTTCTCTATTATATTACAGGTCCATCAGGGTTGGCTGGGTGATTGGTTCCACACAGTCACTCAGGAACCCAAGCTGACAGAGGTTTCTCCATCTTAGGTGTCACCTGAAGGATTGTAGATCTCCATGCCTGTGGGGAAGAAGAGGTAGAAGAGGCATGCTGGCATTTAATTGCCTTGGTCTTGAGGTAACAAGCATCGTTTTACCTCAGTGTCCAATGATGAAACAGGCTGAGGTATGTAGGAGAACAACAGCACCAACAAATTTGGAGAGCAGAGAACCTACTTCTATAGAACCTACTTCTCCATTTCACATAACTAGTTAATAACATGACAACTGTAATAATATTTTCAAATATATAACTGAAGTTTATGTCATTTTCTTTTTAGAATCTTTCAAATGGTTTCTCATTATGGCTTGAATATAATCTAAATCCTTGAACTGGTGGCTATGGGGGCCTTCTAGGTTTGACGTCTATACTTACTCATCCTTATCCCAGGTCACTGAATCCTTTCTGACTCTACTCCACTCCCACTGTCTTTGCTCTGGGCTGTGAGCCTACCAGGCTCTCTCTAAAGGCTTTCCTTCTGCTCTTGCCTCCCCTTGAAATGCTCTTCCCTTTGAAATGCTCTTCCCCAGCTCTTCTGAGGGAAAATGTCACCTGCAGAATACCTTGGCATGAATTTACTTCTGGAAGAAGAGACAAAACAGAAAGTCAACAGGTGCAGGCTCTCTCACACAGCCTTGTCCTTCTATTGTCTTCTGCAGAGTGCCAGGAAGACATGACCTTAGTAATTTGCCAGGGAAAACGTATGGGCAGAAAGTAAATATTTACTATAATTTGGAAAGATTTATATGCAGAGGACAAAATATGTAAGATAGTGTCTGAAGAGCTTTGAAGTATAGGGATCATGTTGCTTCATCCTTTTGTGTCCATCCTAGCAGTGGATGTTTGTTGTCCGAAGAGTTTGTAGGCATTTTCAATAACCACTTTGATCAATATAAGAAATACTTACTGGCAGGCTGATTTCTACCCAAAGTGTTTCTGTTGCATTAAGATAAATTTTTGTTCCTGCTAAGTAGCCTAATTTCTGGACTGGTCTACTAATTTCTATATTTTGGAGGCTTCTAGTGATGTACATGTGACTAATTTATTCATTCAATCACTCATCTTTCAACCACATTTATTGAGGTCCCCACATGGGACCGCTTCATAATGTTGAAATTTCAAAGAAGAGTAAGGATTGGCTTTTTGGGCTCAGAGTTCAGTGAGAGAAACAGATTTGGGAAGAAACTCTTGCTCTTGGTGTCCAGTATGAGAACCAGGAAAGAATGTTAAATACTTCCTAAACAGTTTCCTGAAAGGATACATGTAGTCCTGGGATAATATATGGTATGAACAAGGACAGGATATAGAGATAAAGTGCATGTTGGGGGAACTGACAGTGGTTTGGTGTGACTGGAGGGTAAATTGTGTGGAAAGAAAAAGAATGGCAAAGGAGTAGGCAAGAGAGCAGTATGGGGTCCCGATGGCAAAGCCCTTGCATGTTGGTCTACCATGTTTTCAATTTTGTTATGGTCTTAATGAAGAGTGTCAATGGGAGGGGCCTCATCAGACATGATTAGAGATGTAATTCTGGAATCATTGGGAAGAATGGTGTGGATCAGTAGATATGAATTTAATTTGAATTAAGTATCTTGTTTACTACCAGGGTTTAAATGTATAAAATCTTTTGTTCCTACCTTCAAAAACAACACAAAAAGCCACCCCTTATCTATGGTAAAGGAGGTAAAACAATAAAACAAAGCAAAAAAAATCATGAAGATTAACTCTACTCTGAAAAACAAATTGTATCAACTGAAATGGTTTACCTCCATCAAATTATTTTTCTCTATATAATTAAGATTATTTTTAATCTTAATATTCCACCATAATTTTATGACCTATTTTTTATAACATTGAATGACTGTATGCTTATCATGAAGATCTTAATTTATTTTAAATTCTTAAATTTTAAAATTTTAATTCTTTTTCCTCTCCTTTGTTTTTTATAAATTTTTTTAGTTGTAGATGGACATGATGTCTTTATTTATTTTTATATGTGGTGCTGAGAATTGAACTCAATGCATCACATGTGCTAGACAAGCATTCTACCACTGAGCCACACCCCAGCCCTCCTTTTTCTTTCTTTCTTTCTCTTTCTTTTCTTTCTTTCTTTCTCTTTCTTTTCTTTTCTTTCTCTCTCTCTCTCTCTCTTTCTTTCCTTCCTTCTTTTCTTTTTTTTTGTGGTTCTGGAGATGGAGTCCAGGAACCTATGACCTCATGCATAGGTAAGTATGAGTGCTTACCTCATACTAGGTAAGCACTTCTCCCATCCCCAGCTCACCTTGAAGATCTTAAAATTGCCAAGATTCAGGACTTGTTTTGTACAGAGGGGAAATATATTTAGCTGCTTAGGGGTTTACACATAATATGTCTGTCAAGAATAAAACAGCTGAAGCAGACGGGCTTCTTCAAGGGCCTTTTAAGTTTCACCACTCACTCTTCTGTATGCTTCTCAACTTAGAACATTTATGAATAGCATTTGGGAGCATCATAGAGTAACAGCCAGTGTGTGCATGAATGGGTCTAAATGAAAATAAAACTACTTTGAGAGAAAATTTCCCTTCAATAAGAGCCAGGAGTTATGCAGATGTTATGGCAACAACATTTTATTGTGTTTCTGTATCATTAGATCTAAGTAGAAATAAGGGAAAACACCTTTTGTTGGCTGGAAGAAATGCCACTCATTTTGAGAGGAAGGGAAATATCAGGATTTGTCTTGCTTTCTATAAAATGTCACTTTAATCAAGTGATTTGGAGTCTCTTTTCTAGAAACATGTTATTTTTATGAAACAACATTTTCCAACTGAGTAGTTGGAAAGTATTCTACAGGTCATCCCCATAGCTAAACATTAGAGATAAAGAGAAATGCACGTTGCCTTCCTGAATTCTCCAGGATCATTTTTGATTGGGAATAAGAGTAATCCAATCTGAAAAAGCACTCATGGTGATGTCTGAGTATGATCCTATGTCCACATGTGATTGTGTGTCCATATGTGAATATAAATCTATTCTTGTTGATTTTATTTATCTGTACAATAAATATCATTGTCTAGTTTTTGTTTCTATCATTCAACTCACAAGTAGGACAACCTTTGTGAATCTAATTTAGTAGATGATTGGGTGCTGGGCCACAAGAGAACTTTCATTAGGATGAGTTGTTGATGTGCTCTGTCCCTATCCTTGCTTGGAGAAGTCCATGTCCAAGCTTCTTCTTAGCTTATCCAATCAGTGCTTGACCTCTCCCTGTGGAAATCCTACTCCAACGATGGCCAAAGCAGCTGCAAACATCTGGGAGAAGGTCTTCTGACACTAGGATAAGAGTACATGAGCTCTTCTCTGTTCTTTTAGGGGTGAACATAGCTCCTCTACATAAGGATAATTGAAAGAGAAAATGTATTTCTCTAGAGGGATTATATTTTATAATCATAGACCAGTAGATATAGAAAGTAAATCACAGTGGATACCCTGAGGGTTGTCAGGGGCTTCCATGGTCATTTAATGTCAAATCTCCTCCATGACATTCCACGTGGCTCCTGGTTGAACCTGTCTTCCTAGGTCACTTCCCACTTCCCTAAGCTGTACCTACACTTAAGACACTTACACATGCCTTCCTTATTTACATAGTTACTTTTTAGCCTTCCTTAGAAGTCCAAAGTCTTCTCTTTTATCTTTTAGCATTTTTCTCCCATCTTATACTTTGAACCTGGAGTGGGCTTCTGACTGGATCATTGCTTTTCAAACTCTAGCATCTTAAGACCTTGTTACAATGCATTCATGAGATGTTTTGATTTAGCGTGTCTGAGGTCTTGTCACAGAATTTGTTTCTAACAAGTTTCTAGGAGATGCTGCTCCTGCTGGTCTGGGGATTACTTTCAGTAGTTCTGACTTCGATTACTCAGGATTACTTCCCTTTCTTTTGCAAACTGCTTGTGGTTTTTTCTTTGATGACTGTAGGTGGTAGTTGGGACTACCAGCCAAGCCTCTTCATAATCACCAGCCAAGGTTAGGGGTGCAACCCAACGGAGACTAAAGGAAAATTGGTTCTCAAGAATTTGAAACAAACACTGAAAAAAGTAGAAGCTACATTATCCTTTGACTGCAACTACTCCCTAGGTTCCTGGATCTGGTCTGATCCCCACTGCTTTTAAGTTTAGTATTCAATTTTCCATTCATTCTTTGAACTACCTCAATTCCTTCCAATAAGTGATGGGTTTTCTTCTGGTTCAGTTTTAGTTTTTTTCCCTTGTTCTTCCTCTTCTTCCTCTTCTTTTGATGTTAATCAGTTGGATTTTACTTTTTGCCACCAAAACATAAGTGAATATAAAACTGCAAAGAGTACAGCTGCTATCTTAGTCATAGCATTTGCTTCTACATATTTAAAGACAATTTTGACTAGCTTATTCTCCAGACCAAATGTCCCTAGTTCTTTCATTGGTTCTTTGTTGGGCCAATAGTACTTGAATTTTTTTTTTTTTTTTTTTTTTTTTTTTTTTTTT